>OMLM01008283.1:11916-66080 GCA_900302695.1 Helostoma temminkii
GCAAACTGCAGCTAGAATGTAAATCTGAATGCAATCATAAGAGTTGGAAACAGAATTTATAGTAAAGTATGTGGTGCTATCAAAGGCTGAAGAGGCTGAAGGCTGATGTTAAGGGTCCACTCAGTCATTCCTAAACATCTTTATAATACTCAATAAAATTTTAATATGGATATTTTGAGCTCCAAAAATACCATGTTTGTTGGCCTGAATCCCACACAGTGCCAACCTGTGGACTTAACAGTTTTAATAGTTGAGAGCTTGAGGTGAACAGTATAAAACAATCTATGCTAAAGTTTGGGCTGGAAGGCCTGTTGTTGATGGGTGTCGTTTTGACACCCACCAAAATAGTGAAGAGTGGGACTAAATTTAGTGGGTCCTGGCAAGATGTTTTTCTTTCTTTTTTTCCCTAAAAATTACTGATGCAGAGCATGTGAGACATCTCAGACTGCAGCACACAAATTGTGCAGCATACGACTGTGGGTGGGCCTGCTCCTTGGGCCAAGACTAAAACACACACAGATGCAAGAGCCTCTTCCATTATTTGGAGAGAGATTCTCATTGCAGATTAGTAAAAGTTGCCCTGTCTTCTGGATCTCATCACACAGCAGGGTTTTTACTCCTTTGGCTTCTTGGGTACTGTGCTACTTCCATGAAGATGACTGATAGTGACATCAGATGTACTAATAAGAGGAGCAGGCAGGATATGACTCTGAATGGGTTGGAGAATCTGTATGCCTTCAGGTGCAAACAAAGCCAAGAAAGCATACAGTGTGATTATTAGTTTCCTAAAATACAGCAGAGAATATAACCTTGATAGAGGAAAAAATAGACAAACAGCTGTGCAGATACACTGGTGTTAATTCTGCATATTTTTACTGAGCCATTATGCAAAATATTATGTAAAAAAAGCTCAGTTTAGCAAAGGAAGGTTCTTCACAAGACACTCAATGTCTGTAAAATTCATGCTTTACCACAGAAAGCTTTGACTGGAGAGCTCTTAAGTTATGTGCAGGACTATTCTAACTTATAATATGACCAAATTTGGATAACCTTGCTGCAAATTAAAGATTTGTAGTGTTCAACGGCAGATTTTCAACCCCCAATCAACAGAACTGTTGCATTAAGTCTTCCCTATTGCACTTTGCTAATGCAACCACCCCCCTCAAATGTCTCCACTATCACTCAGCTCAAATGTACCTATCTCCTGCTTTATCAGACAAGTGAGAGGCATGTAATTGTGTTGATAGAATAGCTGCTGTGTCTCCTTCAATATATAGAGGTAACTCAGAGGTAACATCTCACTCATTACTAATGGAGCTCAGGGAGACTTGGGATCATGCTGTGGCTGCAGCGCAGCTTTACTTTGCCGTTTAAGTATATGATGGTTGCAATGAAAATAGAACAGATGTGTTTGAACAGTTGCCAACAGACGGTTCCTTTGTGAGTGTCATCCTACTTTTCAGTTTTCTTCTGATGATGACGCCCAGTATACAGAATGTAAACCAGGAGGCATGCATTGCAGCCTAAAGCTCTTGGCTCAGTATCTTAAAACTCTTAGAGTTCCCATGATAAAAAAACAAACATTAAAAGAAAACTAGCATTTAAAAAACAGCTTTTGCAAATGGAATTAATTTAGCTTCAGTGTCTGTGTTGATAGACGAGGTTATAACTATACATTAGAAGTAAACATACTGGATTACTAATGGCTTTCAGTGTGTAGCTGCTGTTATGTGAACACTCAGGAAGGGACAATTTAAAAACCATAACCCAACTTGAAACACTCACAGGGTATGTGTTTAAACACCTACACATTCCAGCTTCAGGAAATGCCATAAATTGGAATGAATGCCAAAAACTGGCAGAAAAAGTAACCTTGCTGGTGTTTCCTGTCGGGCCACTGTTACCATTGTCTGTGGCCCCAACGTTACCATGTTATTAAACCATTCCAGCTAAATAACCCACATACACGGACATAACTACTGTTCTGCTACGGAGATATAATGAGAAATATGCATCACAAAGTGTGAGACGACATTTGAATTGTAAACACACTTTTGAATAATACATTTGAATAAAGTTACTCGTGTTTTCACAGCTTCAGTATCCACGTGATCCTCTCCAGCTCCGTGCAACTTCCACTGAAACCCGACAGAGACCATTTATTTCATTCAACATTAGCACTGGTAGGGCTAATGTTTGATTTGACTGTGAACCAAAAAAGTGCCTCAGTCTGTGATCAAACGGATCAGTACAAATGAAATCAATAATTAAACATGATGTGCCCTTGTTGAGATGACAGCTCCATCAACAGCCTGCTCCTCTTTCCAGTTTAGAAAAGCAAATACAAAAGCAATACAAATAAAAAATCTTATCTCTAGATTTTATTATTAGTTCACGTCCATGTGATAAAGCACCTGGAGTACTTGGGTACAGCGCACAAAGAACTTACTGAGAAACGGTGCTTAACGGCTTTGTGGGTTTCATTAAGAGGAAAGCTGCAGTAGAGAGTAGTTAAAGAGCATTTTTCAACAAGGCGCCAATAAAAGGACACAGTATATTTACTCTAAAAGCAAATGATGTATTAGGTCGGGGAGTTATTTGAAGGATGACATTGCAAATACACGGTGCTTGCTCTTTAAACATAACTAATGGCATTAAAGTAGCACGCATCGCTAAATATTGATTTTCTTTTGTCTAAGTGCTTGAATCTACTTGCAAAACACATTTTTGTATTGCTATCAGGCTGTGTTTATGAGATAATTTTCCATAAATTAGTAATTTCAAGACTGAACTTGAGGTTGTAATTTTTCTGCTTCCTCAACCCTCCATATCCATCTCCTTTAAGAAGATCTGTTTGGGTTGGGGCACCAGTGAGGTCAAGCACAGACTTGCTCAGCTATGATGTTCCAGATGGGAGTTAAAGTTACACTAATCCTGTGACAAACCCACTTGGCTTTGAGCTGCAGAAATGTAAAACCACAGTGTGAGAGAAACATTCCCGACCCATCTGAAAGTGATCAACCAGTAAGCTGCAATGAATTACAACTGTGTTTTAGGTGAGTCAAGTTGCTATCCCATGGTTACTCACTGTAGTTTGATAACAGATTGTTTGGCTTTTTTACTCATTTCACGGATGCATTAAGTGTAATAACAATACCAATGTAATGATTATTAATCTAATTTAATAGTGATTTTATTAGTCCTGGCACTACAGGGGAAATGAAAGGTCAGACTGAGCTACAACTCAGTTAGACTTCCCTTTGGTGTGGTGTTCAAGGACACAGACTACATTGAACCCCACTTCTGCAGGCTGAATGATGCAGTGCTACTGTGCGGATCCCCCACAAAGCTAATAGACTTTTTATAAACCGTTCCTTTATTTTCTGTCTAATATAAACTGAAACATTGCATTGTGAAGGGCTTAATAGAGTCTTTATTGCCTGACTGGATCATTAATCTGTGTTTTGTATGCATTAGCTGTATATATCTATTATATAGCATTTAATTCATCCTCTGGGCTTGGTGCTGCAGCCAGGCTATTTAAAGCCCATCAATGCAACTTTTTTTTTTTTTTTTACTTGGTATTGTAAGAACCTCTAAGAGGAGGGGCTCTGTGTAACAGCCAGAGTTTTCCCAGCTGCAAAAAATAGTACCAGACATAGACAGGGAAATGCCGGAAGTTGGGCGATTTTCCTTTACAAATAAAACGTACTTTTTAGAAAAAGTAAATAAATTAATGCAATTATAAAACCGTTGCAGAATAATTAGTGCAATAAAAAAATACTTAAAATGCATTTAGGTGTTAATACATGTGCCGTCTCTTATGAAGGAAATTCTGTAAAGAGACAAAAATCAAGTTTAGAGCTTCCGTCCCTTTACCTCTGTGAGCTTTTATTCTGATAGGTATCACCAGAAGTGCTGCTACGTATTGTGTGTAGCTTGACAATGCTTCCCTAACCCGTCCACCTACAGCATGCAAATTACAGAGCAACTCAAACGTATCTCAGATTGGTTCAGTACACAGAGCGCGCTGCGCAGCACGAGAGCAGGACGCGGCGCGCGCTTTGATGATATTAATTTGTCTCTAAAAGCTGTAAGAAAAGCCTCATTTTAATAACAGCATTGTTTCTGTTTTGGTGGCTGGAACCTTCAACTTAACAGTAATTAACTGTGTGTTGGCTGTGGTAGGAGAGCACCTTAACATCCCGGGACCGGAGTGACACCTCAACGCGAGCTTCCCGTCCCCGTGCAACGGAATAATTAGTATCCAGTGAGTGACAGTCGCCCAAGACTGAAGAAAGACTGTGGAGCTGAGAGGACAAGTGGGGACTGACGGACCCTAGAAGTTTCCTCGTGTGTCAGCCTGTTTTTTTTCTAAGGAGCCAGGTGAAGCGGAGAAAAGTGTTGGTGTTGAGTCCGTCTTCAATGCGTCGGTTCCCCGCGTCTACTGATGGACCGAGCACGGTGAAATTTGGAGTAGCCTTCTTATTTATTCGCCACTTTTAGTCGGTGAGTCACGAAGCAGGGCAACTAATAATACCTTTTGTCACTTAAATTCAAAATGCTACTCTTTAACGTGTTACTTTGTTGTGGATGGTGTCGTTTCTGAAACGTTTCAATCAGCTGTATTTTGATAATGTCCAGGAATCTAGGTGTCAATTATGGGCAGGTTCGAACTAGCTGAAGTATGCTACAGGGCGGGTAACCTCAATTTTTGACTAATTTTAAAGCACTCTTTAAAAAAAAATGCGTTACATTTAAGTGTCAGCAGCGTATAAATCATTATTAAGCAAGGCTATTCACGCTAACACGATTTTAGGAGGAGAAAGTGTCTGGACTTGACAGGGAGAGAGACCAGTGAGTTTTCCTGAGGGGCTTCCATTACCTCCAGCACACCTGGCTGTTTGCCACACGCAGTTACCGTATCCCACGGCAGTGTGCAGGCGTATGGTAATGAACACTGCTCTGGTTATATACAGCTTGTTAGTACATATTCAAAAACCCACCAAATGTTGCTTTAAATTGATTTTTATTTTTGTGTAACGCCGCAGCAGCACACCCCTACGTGTTAACAGTCTTCACCGCCTAATGATTCATTATTTTCTGGTTCTTCTTTGGCGTTTAGCCATAGGTAAACATAGCTGTGGCGTATGAATATTTATAATGGCCGTTAATGGTCACAGGTGTTTTTTAATGGGGGCCGCATTAGGACTTCTAACAGAGCCAATCAGCCAATCAGAAGAAGAGTGCACTGCTGCACTCATTCTCACTTAAACTACAGTACTGCTAATACTAAGCACACATCCCTGTCCATACTGTAGGCTAGGAGTGATTAAATCTTCACAGCATTCAAGCCTTATTTAATCAGCTTGCACTTTGTCTTGCAGGGCTGCTTTTTGTTCACCATTTGAGGGTGAAGTTATATTTAAGTTAATGAAGGAAAGACGTGTCTAATTAGACTGAAGTTGTGGATTGTGTAATTGAGTTTGGATCCCAATTTCTTGCATGGATGAATCAATTGTTAATAGTTTAACAGCTTAGTTATAGGCTCTGCATACCATACATGTATGGATTGTTTAAGCTTGGTGTGTGTGTGGATAACATGAGATTAATTATTGATGGGTTTTTAAAGAGACGTGAACTTTTGCTAGCCATTAACAAAATTATGTAAAATTGTTATGATTGGCAAGGGGGATGTTGAATGCTACGCTGTGCATGTTCCTGCTGTTCCCTAATAAGCTATTGTTAATAAGAGGTCTGCATATAATTATTAGAATTCACATCTAATGGCTCATATATCTCCATTTCTTCAGCTTTAAACAACCAGTGGCTCAGTATTAATTATCATTCAACCACTGTGGATAAAATGGCCTAATGTTCACTTGTTGAATTTGAATACATTTAAAAAGGTGGTTTTATAATGTGGGAAATAGCTAAAGGAAATTGGTCTGAGCAGTGCGAGCAGGGTGTATGTTTTAAGAGTATCAGCTCGGTGGTAGGTGGCATTGTGAAACTTTATTAAAGCACACTACTTTCAGACAGAAAAAGCCTGCAGATATATTGGAGAGCCTCTGCTTCTCTAAGACACGAAGAAAGTAGGCAGTGCTAGCCCACAGAATATTGAATCAGTCGGAAAAAAAAAGGGCTGGAACAAGGGGCAAGAGAGTTGAACTATCTCTTGCCTCTTGAGTGGGTGGATGTCATAATTATCATTTCTCCAGGATTGCGGTGGAGGGCCGCAGGCGCTGGCAGAATCTCTGCAGATATGGGGGTGTAGTGGTGGTGTCGACCCTGTAGGGCAAGTCACATCACTTCCAATACAGAGGAAGAAGGGACAAGTCCCACCATAATTGGTGCCTGGGAACACTGCGGGGCGTTCGGGGAACTTGATAGATGGTCAGAGGGAGCACACGTACATATACAAGGCCAGGGATGTGCACGAGCACAACAACACACACGCGTACACTGAAGCAATAGTGCAGGGGGCTCTAATCTGCTATCCCATGTCAGGCTGAAATGAAACAACCTCTAGCTGGACGCAACAAGTCTCACTATCTTCAATTCTCCGTCTCCTTCTCATTCTGTTTTAGCCCCGAAGCAAAAGCTGCCTGACTTTAAGTATTAGTGGACGCACGCAACTGTTGGTTGGTGACCTCCAAGAGTTAAGGAGAAATAACAAAAGACGACTTGCTGCTAGGCTAGGTCATCGGTATTTCATGCTTTATGTGTTGATGTAAGGTGAAGGTGGTGTAAACAGAAGTAAATTAGAACTTAGGACTGAAATTATAACACGCACTTCTTGTAAAAAGCTTTCTGTGTAATTGTTAGACAACACAACTGTATTATTAAAGCTAGCTCTGGTCTGTTTGTGCCTAGTCACTCCTTGCTGTGCAGCTTTTGTCTCCACAGTGAGTTATCTCTCCTAAAAGAAAATAACCTTTATCTAAAAGCTGTTTTTGTAATAAACTTGTCTGTGGAGAAACATATAGGAGGTGGGAGCTTCAGAACAGCACACTGGATGTCTTACTGGAGTTTGGCTAATCCTTACAGGGCTCTAGGCTAAGTTTTTCCACTGGGAGCACTACTGCTCCTTGCTGAAAGTTTGTAAGAGCCTCAGTCTAAATGTAGGAAGAGCACCAATAGCACAAACTTCCATGTTTTTTTTTTTTGTTGTTGTGGATAATTTAAACAGATTTGACTGAACTATCAACACACACAGCTGCCTATCTGAATGCTATATGAATATTGAAAACCCTGCCATTTGGAAAGCAGCACATAGAGTATGATGGGCTGTGGTTAGCATTCTGATGAAATGCTCAGTGAGCAGATTATTTAGGACAATAAACACCCCGCTGCCTTTGTTTGAAATGCAACACTCCCTTCTGTTGCATCAATGTCACGTGTGAGATGCACACATTTCTTAAGCCAGAAGCTGTGTGTACATGTAAATACATGTAATCTTCAGTTTTTGTCATGGTTCAGAGTGTCATGAGGTGCCGGGCAGTAACTCATCCTAAAAACAAACATGGAATTAAGGTGTTGAGACTTTTCTTTCCCCATTTGACAGTGGAACTTTTCTTCTTATAACAGGTTTTAGCAGGAGCTTTAAAATGCTGTTCAGCTTCTTTAACCGCCCACTGTGGCATTCCTATTAATTGGTCTTGAAAGGCCTTTTTTAGTAGGACAGTGCAGGTCAGCTTCTGTCTTTATAGTTGTTAAGTCATCAGATGCTTAATTAACCCAGTCACATTACCTAATTTAAAAAAAGAGGGAAAAAACTGAAGGGGCAAAGAACACAAAATTTGAATTTAAGGCTTAAATTTTGTACAATGTCTACACAAGTTTATACCAAATCAATAAATTATCAAGTACATATCCACTCTTCAGGTTTTTAATGCCTCACTTTTATGTTTTGGTAAAATACAGGCAGATGTCCTGCTTCAGTGTAATAAGTGCACACATGCTGGACTTTGAAAACTTGGGAAATAGTCATTTGTATGCAGGCTTGTACAGACTTGAAATCTATCAGTATTTCCATCTTCTAACCAGCTTATCCTGGCCACAGAGTGGACCTATGCTCCAGTCCCCTGTGAAAATCTTTTCTACCCATCAAGCCAGAAGCTTTGTCTCCGTCTGTGTTGGCTGCTAGTCTGCTCTGTCTGATAGCGGCCCTTTCAACAAGTCCTGCTCTTTCCATTGTTTGTCGACTGGATTTTCTTCATGCAGTTTGCATCAGTCTGCCTCAGCGTGTCACACAGGTGGAGATTTCATTCACTCGCTCTGCATCATAAAGCAACTTAAACTGATCCCAGTGTGACACAGAAATGAATTATGGAAGCATCTAGTGAATAAACAGGGAAGGGACAGAGGTGAGAGAAACTCAGGATAGAAGGCATACATGATCCAGCCAGTGATGTTTCAGAGTAAAACTTGCCAAAGCACACTAAGAAACAGTGTATGAACTTTATACTAAGCTGTGCTGTTGTTATGTTTTTCCCCCAAAACAAGAATACAGGGACCTTTCAGTGTGATCTGCATAGGTTAGCTGAAAGCTTCCATTCCAAGGTTTTAAAGCAGACAAATAAAACACTAATGCAGTTATGTATACTATGTAGAAAATTAAAAATAAAAAAGTGTATATTTATAGTAGGCATCTTGACTAATTGTCACTTAAATGGATGCCACTCAGCTGTTACTAATGACTACATCCACCAGCAGATGTGATGATAAAAACAGCTTATGACTCTATGGAAGTTTGTCCAATTAGTAAACTCAGCAGGGTTTCGTTGGATCCGTAAGCATACTGTACTGCACAATTCAGTCATTCTACTAATTAAGCCACATACACAAGAATATGACACTGTAATTTATTAAGAAGCACAGTGTATGTACAGTAAATCTTAACAATATAAAGAGTTATTACACATACTGTTTACATGTGTATGTGTGTTTGAGTTTACTAATACCACAATTCATGTACTTTTGATAGTTAAAAGATTTCATGTTAAAGCTTACTAATGTGACTCATATTTTAAATAGCATTTGTGTTATTATTCAACAGCTGAAATATAAAATGAAAGCTAGTTGTTGATGTGCCTGTCTGATATGCATATTTTGTGGACAATTTAGCCTTTTAGTCGTGTTGTACTGATGCTGCAGAATATTGGAGGTGCTGCCCTTTATGTTGTTTATACTCAGTAAGCAGGTGTGTCGACCTCTAATGTGTAGCTCCTTTGAATCCAAACCTTTTTATATCAGATGCAGATGTACACCTATTTATGGAGTGAATCATAAGACTGTTATTGCTATTACCCTGTGACCTTTTTAACAAGGGTGGGTACTTTTAAATGGGCAAACAGCTGAGAACAGATATGGACTGAAAAGATTATGTAGCACATTCTAATAAAATGCTGCAGAGGGGCATATGGAATGATTTTTAATATTTCCATCAAATTAATTAACTCAGCTTTACAGAATTAATTATAACCAAGATACTGAGTAACAATCACAGGCAAAAGTGCACTAGAATATATTTTCACACATTTGCTTTTCTAGTGATGTGCCCAGACCTTCCAGATACAGCTGCTTCTGTCTTGAATTAATTTATCTACAATTTACCAGTCCTGCTGGGCACTGGTGAGTCACTGCTGAATAGAATGAATGCCGTTCCAAAGGGACAAAAATGTAGACAGGAATTATACATCTGTATCGTGCAGATGTGTTTTCTTAAAAATGTACCTTGATGCCACTATACACTGGTGTAATCTGCCTACTCATTTCTGGAGAACTAATTACTGCGCATTAGTTAAACAGACCATTTGAAATGCAAGCCTGCTAAATCACGCTTGCCAGGGGAGTCGTGCCACCCCCCTCCCTTCCACACACAGTCTTTGTGCTTCTATTATTAGTTCTATCATGCATATGTTTTCTATCAGAAATGAATGCCCACCAGCAGAGAATAGTAAGTGAGAAGACAACACAGTACACAAGGTAGAGTGAGAAACACTTTTTATACATTGTGCCAGATATGAGGTTTCTGCATGTGAGGCAGTTCAGGATATCAGGCCTCACAGCGCATATCTTCTCATGTGATCATCTGCCAGCTGTTAGAACTGCAGCACGACATGAGGAAGCACACAGCTGATCTAGCTTCTTAACAGGCCACTGATGATGATTCTTAAGATGTAGGCATTGTAGCAGCCAGCAGAGCATGGGGCATGATCCTCGCTCCCGTAGTCACCAAGACTGTGTGATTATAGCACTGCCAACAGGATCTTTGTTTCTGCATGGGAATCTATGGGTTGCTAGAGTGTAACTACTATCCAGGTAGAGAATGTGCAGATTTAGTAGTGAAAGCCACACTAGTGTTATTCACTAGCTTGATGTTATACTGAGTTTCCTTGGGCTGCAGATGCTTCACAGCCTTTGCTGATACTGTGAACATTGTGAATATTGCAGAAGAAAGCAGATAAATAGGAAAACATACGCAACTTAGAGAAATTTGAAGTGTGTACCACTTTCTTCCCTTTTCCTCAATACCAAAGCTGCAAAACATGGCCTGAATAGCTACCACTATAGTTAAGAGCACAGATTCTATGTCAAGACATAATTTGGCATAAACTGTGACCATTTACCATGCAAACTCAGCTGATGAGTCCAAAAATAATGTTCGAGACTAATTCATACCTGCTTGGTTCTCATGTCACTGTGTTTAATCTTTGGTATGAAGTACTCATTTACATTTTATCTTGGATGTTATGCCACTATATTAAGGGAAACTCAGACTTGAGTGAATTAAGATGCTCTCTTTCAACCACCCTGTTGTCAAGATCCATAAATCACTTTTATGATTTCTTAGACAAGGCTAAGAAATGAGGTGCCTGCCTTTTTAAAAGCTTTTCCAAATCAGTTGGACACCAACAAAGTTCTGGATTATCCACAAAATATCCACACGGTATCTTTGAAATACAGATATGGAGTGACTTTTATCAGTCTTGACAGAGTTGGGAGAATGGCTCTATCTGTCGGGTGCCACTAGGGATAACAAGCCTTTCATACTTGTACATCAAGTTGCCACGCTACTGAAAAAGGAATTAGGCTCCTGCCTTATGGGCTATTTGTGGTTCCAGCGTGTTTTACTTTCTTTGACAGTGACAAGGACAGAACATGACTACGGCTGTGTTCACATTATCTAAAAATATTGTTCCCAACTGTCAACTAAAAAGTGTGCGCACTGTTTGGTGCTGTGCAAATCCAGGTTTATGTTGCGGTGTCAGATACTGTATCTGCAATATGTGTCAATCTGTGCCTGTGTCACTAAAAACTACCGTTGTCTTTTAGAGGTTTGTCATAAATCAGGATCGATTAAACAGGAAAAGATGCAACAGGCACAATCTTTGATTATTGCAACACTGCATGTTTTTCAGCATAGGTTTGGCAGAATCTGCAGCTCCCCTGCTTCTTCACGCTACATATGAGTTGTGACAGTTATCTAATGTCTCAAACCTACATGTGCCAGTTGGTGGTACACTGGCAGACAGCCAAGAAGGAAAAAGAAACTAACAAATAAAGAAAAATATTATGAAAGTCCATGTGTTGGTGTATATGTAAGTATGGTAAAGCATTGTGGAGGCAGAACTCCATTAATAATTATGCCTTTATGTTTTTTTAACCAATACATTTTAATGATTTATCCATTTCATATGCTGTTAATGTTAATGAATCATCATCTTAGCATTTAGTAAGGAGAGTATATTATGTGAATTGATCATCAGTTAATATTTCTCAAAGCAGTGTTCTGCACTGTTGGATATTTCCCCTCATGAGGGGACTTATAATGGGTATTAGATGATATTATGGAGCACTTCACTACACAGTATATACAGTAGGAGTAGCTGGCCTAAATAAAGTGTGAACATGCTATATATGGCTCTCTTAGTGGATGCGGGCTACTCTGTAGTCTTGCCTGTAGAAGGGTAAAAAATGATAAATATTATGTCAACAAAGTTTTCTTTATTTTGTCACTAATGTTGTTTCTGTACTAGACATTTTTTGTGGTAGCTCATCTCATTTGATGTTGGACAGTGATTTGACTTCACTCACTCGCATGATGGAAGATCTCATAGGGCTTCAGTAGATATCTAATTGAATTGTCTGAACAGCAAGAGAAGCACATTTGAATCTGGAAAAGGGAGCGCAGCGGAAGCCTGGCACTGTAAGAGTGCTTCATTTCCAGCTCCCGTCACGCCGAGTTCCATGCAGCATTGATTGCCTGAAAAATGGATCAGTTAGAAGAGTCGGTTTGAAATACACAAGAACGAGTGCTTGAGGCCAATGCCTTTTTGTATCTGCCCTCAGCACTGTTCTAATGCCATATGAGATAACATCTGTTAATAGTCTTTGTTTCATTTTGCGTTGTCTTACGAGCCATCAGGGCCACAGAGGTGAGTGCCTTGGGTACCATGACGACCACCAGACTCCTGAACAAGCAGATACCAATAAATAATGAAAAGGAAATGGGCAAAGATATTCTTGGGCGCCAGGCTTTGGAGCCATTTTCAGTGTTATCAGTGTCTAAACAATACATATTTAATAGGTTTAACAAATTAGATTTTTGTATTTCATTAGATTTCACCACAAATTTTCCACTGATTAACATTTGGAGCTTATAGACAATTACATCTCCCTGTTTTTTGTCTATTATTTCATTATGATCATTTCTTTAATTGCTGTGATGTATGGGGGACTTTGCAAGTGTAGGACACTCAAAGCCTGGACATTTTTAAGGGAAGTTTGACTTCACATGCTATTTTTGTCATGTTAGCCTAATATGCCTACATATCTGTAAGGTCTGTATATAAATATAATTTCTTAGACAGAACCAAGGCTTATTTCTTTTAGCACTGCCGAATCAATGCCACATACTGTGTTCTGTGTATGAATCTGTCATGGAAATTTCCTTCCAGAATGCCCAAAATCTATATTTTAGCAATACTCTGTATCTGCACAGTTGTATATTTTTATTTATGTACTTATTTTGGTAAATGGAGTGTGTTTTTAAGTGCTTGTGATGATAAATGTTTGAAATATTAAAGGTAATTCTTAAAAAGATCAGTGTTTCTCAGGTCTGTGCAGTGAAGGATTGCCTAGATTTGTGGAAAGTTTACAGTGACCTTGGGATATAGTATACTAGCTGAATACATCAAAGATGTTGGTGATAGTGTTGACTTGGTTTTCATCAATAATGTTGACCACAATCATTTTATATCCAACAGCACAAAATGTATTGAGAAATGGTGAAACGGGTAACCGGATAAAAGAGAATGAAGAGGCAAGAATAATGTGACTCCTTAAAATTCAACTTTTGTCTTGCTTTTATGTCTGTATGTTTAGTTCAGGCACTACTGTCCAATTCCACACCACATTTTATGTCACACCGCCTTCCACACATGTAATAGGCATGGGCACATGTAATTGCAATCACCCCTGGAAAATGTTTTGTACGTCTTAATGACTTTCAATAGAGAGGAACGTGTTTTCTGGAACTTGTGTCGAGAGAGGGATGAGTAGCATTTGGATCACTATACTCCTGATGGATAATGAGCCAAAGGTTGCGGTCTCAAACATGGACAGCATCAGCTGAAGTAGGCCTGCCTAGTCTTGTTCGGAGGCAGTTCCAGAAGATAAATGGATTCAGTTACAATTTCCACGCCTTTCCCACACCAATCCATATCTTATATCTTTGAAGAATTCTGTTGGATATTTAGTTATTCTCGATCATCAGAAGATGTCTCTTCCAAAGACTCCTCCACCAGTGCTGACAGTAATGTAGCCTTTGGTCCATAGTGATTTGTCTAATTAATGTAATGGATTTCAATGTGGTGATGAACCTTTTCATCATCAAAGCATTTCCCCTGTCATTCAATATAAAGCTTCTTCCGAAGAGCTGTGGTTCACTGCTTGAGAACAATGCAACAACACAATATAAAAAGATGCAACAAATGATGAATATAGTCTTGCTCTGTAATCAGTTCACATTTAGCCCAGCCCAGTGCAAGTTAATTGTATGAACAAGACACAACCATTAATTTTATGTCATTTGTATAGTATGCCTGTTATGCAGCCATAGCATAGCCTGGAAATGAACTGCACTTATATTGTTATGACTCATGGACTGTGTCTTTGTTCAGACGATAGGCAGAAAATCCAGTCAAATGAGGCTTTTTTTTTTTTGGAATGTACCATCATCTTACTGTGAGTCACTGGAAAATGATGCTGTCTGACTGTCACTGCTCACACTGTGAAATGTATTTACTCAGTGGTACAATGTAGTTTGGGCAGATACTGATGACAGTTTCATATGATCCCTCAAGTCCAAAGAGGACACAGTGTTGTTTTCATGCTTTTTCACCATATATAAACTAGTTTTATACACCACATTATGATCATGTGAAACATGATATTGCTTAAAGTACATTACTATGATTACTGTAATTATAAATTATTACACTTGCAACAGGGAAGGTTCATGTCTCAGACATCTAAACAGAATAATCACTCAGAATTATTTAATTAATATCATTTTTTTCATGGCTTTTTTTACATGTAAAATTTACGTTCTTTTCTTTCTCCCCATCCCTTCTGCCCTTTCTTTTTTTCACAGATATCTCAGACCGAAATGCTGCCCTGTATTCTTTTCATCACCTTGTTTCTCACTGCGGCTCTATCCCAAGATATCCATCCCTCACAGGCATCATACTCTGTTAGCGATTATTGTGGATCCTTGTGCTTCTGCGAGAGGAAGGATGGCATCCTTCATCTTAACTGCGAGCAGAGAAACATCAGCAAACTCTCCCAAGTCAAAATCCCGCCAGGTGTGCCCTTCCACCTAAACCTTTACAAAAATGACTTGGTTGAGCTCCGCGCTGAAGAAATGGAAGGACTTAAGAATGCCCTTTCACTGCACATCGGGGGTAATAGCATACAAGAGCTGGAGCCAGGGGTCTTTAGCGCTCTTAGTTCACTGAAAAAACTCCACATAAATAGCAATTTCCTCGTCACTCTGAAAGAGGATACTTTTCAAGGCCTGGTGAATTTGGAGTTTCTCCAAGCTGACACAAATTTTATTAGGGTCATTGAGCCCGGTGCTTTCAACAAACTAATCCGCCTCAAGGTCCTCATCCTCAATGATAATTCCATCGAGTTTTTACCCAGCAACATTTTCCGGTTTGTGCCCCTCACCCACCTGGACTTACGTGGCAACAAGCTGCAGACGCTGCCTTATGTTGGGTTTTTGGAGCACATCGGACGGATAATGGAACTTCTTCTGGAAGACAATGACTGGGTCTGTGACTGTGATATTTTGCATTTAAAAATCTGGATGGAGAACATGAGAGCCCAGTCAGCAATCGGGGACGTGGTGTGCAGCACACCACATCACCTAAAGGGGACCATTCTGGCTAAAGTCAAGAGAGATGTTCTGTGCCCGTCCCATGCAGATATTAATCTGGAGGAGCCCTCAAAGTCACTGGATATGGTTGTTACTCCCTCTTCCAAAGTTTCTCAGATTCCCAAGTTGATCAATGCCAAAGATGACGCCAAGGCACCAACACCGTCTCATATTCCTGGCAGCCCTTGTGTGGAACACTGTTCTTGTCACAATCACCCTGTGGCTGGGTTTTTGATGCATTGTCAAGACAGAGGAATTCAAAAGGTATCAGATATCGGAATACTTCAGCAAAGTCCCACTAAACTGGTCATGACAGGGAATATGATCGAGAAACTCATGAAGTATGATTTTGTCACATACGACAGTTTAGAGTTGCTCAACTTGGCGAACAACAGAATTGATTACATTGATAACGAAACTTTCCTCAGCCTGAGCAGTTTGAAAAAACTGTATTTAAATGGAAACAGAATTGAGAAACTGTTTTCTACAATGTTTGTGGGGCTCCACAACCTTGAATACCTGTATCTGGAATACAACCTTATCAAAGAGATCGCTCCAGGCACCTTTAATCCCCTTCCAAACCTAAAGCTGTTGTCATTAAATAACAACCTGCTCAGCTCTCTTCCAGCACAGATATTCCGCAATGTGCCCCTCACCAAATTAAACCTGAGGAAAAATCTACTTATGCACCTGCCAGTGAGCAACGTGCTTGATCAACTTGACTCACTGGAGCAGATTTATTTAGAAGAGAACCCCTGGGACTGCAGCTGTGACTTGCTGAGCCTGAAACAATGGGTGGAGAAGCTCAGAAAAGACATAGTGGTGGGCTCAATCTTGTGCCACACCCCAAAGACTGTGATGCAAGCTGAGCTGAGAAGCGTTCGCCATGAGGTGCTGTGTCCAGGTTTAGGCACTTACTACCCTATGTCCCCTGGTGGGGAGGAGAGTGTGACAGCTACACTGGGGCCAGATGGCAGTGGCAGGGGTTTGTTCAGCTCACTCACAGACACTGTCCCTCTCTCAGTGCTCATCTTAAGCCTTCTTATTTTTGTGCTCATGATTATATTCTGCTCAGCCGGGTTGGTTGTATTTGTGGTACACCGGCGCCGGAGAAGGGCAAAGAAAAAAGCAGTAGAGGAGCAGCCCAGAGAAAACACTAGCAGCAGCCCCATTCACTTACATTACAGCATGTACGGACAAAAAACTACACACCACACTCTGACACAAAGAACAGGGTCTGCCAGTCTGTACGAAGAGAGATCACATAGTCCTATTGTGCAGATCTGTCGCAACCCCACCTACTGCTCCCAACACAAAGAACATGATGCAGATTTGGATTACAGCCTGGAAGACCCCAACACCAAGCTTCATCTCTGCAGGAGTCTCATGGAGAAGGAGAACACCTCCCCTCTCACAGGAAACCCCAGCTCAAAGGTCAGACCCATGACTGGAGAGTGCCCCGCAGAGTTCATCACTCTTGGGAATCCCAACTCGTTGTACAGGAACATTCTGGAGAGAGAGAAGGAGCTGCAGCAGCTTGGAATTACAGAGTACCTTAGGAAAAACATGCCCCAGCTTCAGCCTGCTGTAGACATGCAGGTCCCAGGGCGCCAGGAAGAGTTAAAGCTAATGGAGACAATTATGTACTCAAGACCATGCAAGGTCATGCTTGAGCAAACTAAGAATGAGTACTTTGAACTTAAGGCTAACCTGCATACTGAACCAGACTATTTAGAGGTTCTGGAGCATCAAGCTGCATTCAACTGAGTCTAAGCTGATGGGGGGAAAAAACACATATATAAAATATATTAATATTTTCAACCAAGTGCCTTGTCATGTTTGCCCTCTTGGACTTTCCACAGTGTGAGATATATATCATGGGCGAATCACTTTAAGTTGAATTGTTGAATTGTAGCACAGAATGTAACTGGTTTATTTTGTGTTAATATGTTGACAGCCATGTGATGTAGCTGGTGAAGGTTGTAATATATTTTGGCCAACTGTAACTTAAAGAAGCTATCGCAGTCTGTAGAGCAGGACTGGGTTAAAATCGTCTTAGAAATCCAATCAGCTTTTTATGAATGATTACATTTGCCACAGCCAAACAAATTGATCCACACAGCACTTGCACCCCCAACTGACTTTCTGGCAGGGATAAAGCAGATGTTTGGAAAGAAGTGAGTGAATTCCAATCACCACTTGACCCAGAATTGTTGTTTAATCAGTCGATCCTGACTCTGGGTCTGACCTGATTACGCCCTCTGTCAACATAAGCCAGCTGGAATGCTGTAACCAGAATGCTCATTGTGCCGTAGAGTCAGCAAAATGCCAACTGTACATTGGTAAACAGTAGTAGAAGTGTGATTTGACTGCTGTGTAATGTACATCTGCAATCATAGGACCTTATTTATTTTTCATACAGCCTGGTGATATCCACGTTTTTTTTCTTTCAGTAAATAGAGCACTTAAACGACAGTATATAATACACTATACTCTTGTTAAAAGAATCTTGTTAAAATGCAATGCACTAATCAAATGCCATAGGATGGTGCATGACAATCAACAGAGTCCTGCTGAAACTTTTTTTTTCTGCCAGAATATAAGAGCCACAGATGTATGATCCTTCAGTGTGTTTGTGTGAGTGTAAGTGTGTGAGATGTTGGTTCATGCCACTAATTTATGTCTGCATTCAGGAACATGGCTCTTTTCTCATGCTGACATTGGCTGATTTAGAACTCTTTGGAACTGAGTAGAGGTGGGGCGTGAACCTGCCGACCGACTTCAGCC
Organism: Helostoma temminkii; assembly: GCA_900302695.1. Classification (NCBI taxonomy): domain Eukaryota; kingdom Metazoa; phylum Chordata; class Actinopteri; order Anabantiformes; family Helostomatidae; genus Helostoma; species Helostoma temminkii. Next base: position 30,152 of record OMLM01008283.1, read on the forward strand.
ATTTCTTTCTCCGTTACTCAGCTGATATCGAAGCAGTGGAGCGCTGGCAACTGACATTTGCAATGCGGACATTGTTGCTATTCAGGATTTATTCCGTATGCTCCATTAATACTCTTGGAAACTCATTCAACTTCGAAACAGTTCATGTAAGCACACACTCAGTAGCTTTTCTACTTAAATAGATTGAATTATTTATTCTGTATATTTTGTATATACGTATGTTCCATTATATCTTTGGTTTTGTGTGCCTTCAGTGCTGTAAAGAATATGAACAGAAGTTGTAACTGAAACAGGAAATAAAGAATTGCAATATTATGTTCTAAATGAATCTATGGTTGACATTCACAGTGCTGTCACCTGACTGACACTTTCTCACTGTTGTCAGTCACAGTGTGTATGTATATGTGCATGAATATACTTGTGTAAACACCATTTTGTTGCTTCCCTGCTGTGTGAATAATTTAACCCCCCACGATGGCTCAAACCTAGTTCTTAATCACACAACAATGGCTGCAGGGTTTTTCAGCAGCCATGCTTTTCTGCTTGACTTTCATTTCCTCCTCCTCTCTGGAGAAACAGTGGACCCTCTGTAATTCTTCCATTTTCTATCATAATTGATGAGTCTGAAGCTCCTTTGCTAGAACACACACACGTAACCTCACAGTTCGAAACGCTCATTCACACACCCAGGCGTGTGTGCAGTGTTCGCACACAAATACAGCTTCTCCACCAACACAGATAAATAAATGTTTATAGATCTGTATGTAGACACGCATCATTTAGGATATGCAAACCCACAGACGCTAACAGGAGGGTACTAACACACACACACAAACACAGCAGGGAAGACAAATTATCCTCTGCAGCTTGATCCTGTGAGACTCATAAGCAATATGTGTCTCCAAAGGTGAGACATTAGCAAAGTGCAGAACTGTGTTCAGAGGCATTCTTCATTTTAGGGACTGACTTTAAATAAGTAGAATCGCTTATGAACTGAAACTCACCAAGGCTCCCATCTAGGCAGCCCTGAATACATTTAATAAAAGAAATGAGAAGGAAGGAAGGAAATAACCAGGTCAAAGAAGAGTTAAATACAATTTATGCTATTAAGGCTGGGGCTTCTTCCCTTTTTTCTGCAAAGATTTGATTTAACCCCAATCAAATATTAAAACTAGCATACATTTATATATATATTTATTTTTTAAAAATCCATTTTGTCATCAGATGCATATTGTTCCATGACACTACATTTTGCAGAATCTTCCTGATGTGATGGTTTCTTTCTGCACTTTGCTGCATGACGTTACCCAGTAATGATGAAAAACAGAGGTGCATTAGAGCTAAAGGCGTCTTGTTCGCTACACACCATGGTCACAGAGCTCTGATAAAGTATATTGTTTACACACGCAGACGCACAAAGCGCACAGGCAGGATTCACAGAGCCAAACAAACTCACAGACTGGAACTCAAACAATACACCAGTCACAAAGTGTGACTATTTACAATTCATTTTGAACACTGTTTGTTTTGCACCACACACAAAAGAATCGTATCTTGTGACGTGAAATATAATTAGAGTCAGCAGTGGATTTTTTTTCTTTTTGTTATGCATGAGCACTTAAAAACAGCAGCATTCACAAACGCTTCTGATACACTGAATAACAGCAAATTATTGCAATATTATTATTTGTGTTACCTTAATTAATACAAGAAATAAAGTGGCTTATTGGAATCTCCACTGTACTGTAGATGATAAATTAGCTTTCTGAGTGAAATGCCTTCGAAAACCAGCCTGAAAAATCACTATAATAATCTCACAGTTATTATTTTATAAAATGGTCTAATGGCCCCCTCAACCAGAAACTATTAATATTCATATCTGCAGGCAAAACAACAGAACATTATTGATCACGCTTTTGCATCCAGAGTCTCTGCAGGTTTTATTTCATTTTATATCATTGCTCACCTTTAGTTCCTCCTGACGTTTAAAGAAGCTAAAGTGGCTAAAGTTGACCAGGTGCAGTGCCCCTATAGAGAAATATGAAAGAATTAAAGGGCTACTCCCACAATTTAGTAATCCACTTTTTACTTTTACTAATAATATTTAATACGAGTCCAGTACCAATCCTGATGGAACATGTAGGGAAAATATCCCAATAAGTACTGGGAATCTTGATTTTGATACAATTCCCAACATCAGGAAACATATACTTTCACTAGTGGTTTTTCATTCTGAGTTGTTAGGTATTCAGCACCCGCTGTCATGACAATGCAAACTGATGAAAGCTGTCTGTCACTAGAGTCTGCCTGTGGTCACTTAAATTGATGGGGCGTGATTTAGAATGAAACACACATTCATCAATCCCTCCAAACCTTCATTTTCTATAGCACTCTTTCCTGTTCAGGATCATTAGGGGAGCCGAAGCCCATCCCAGCATGCATTGGGGTAATGGAAGGCAGACGTGCAGAAAATGCACATGCTTATGTAAATCGATACAGACGATTGAGCGTGTTAGAGCAGAAGAATTTGCATTAAGTCTATTAAAATGTCAATCGATGCTGTAATCGCTGCTGAAGGTGTTTCTAAAATATCCCACAGTCTAAACTAGCACAGGTCCTCAATTTGTGAAAAATAGGGTGGAACTACATGCTGTGTTGTGTATTCAGGAACACCGACCATGAAACACCATGACGAGGGCTAACTTTGTCTTAGTACCCTCCCCACTTCTGACTGAACCGTAGACTGTTACACAGCTTTACGCTGGGGGCAATCCTATGACGATAGCTGCCAAGCAGACCAGCTTGCAATGAAACCATGGACACTGAACCCCGATCCTGTTGTTTGTTTGGCTCCCAGTTCAAGCCGCTGACCCAGTTTTGCATCTGAACATCAGAAGTGTTTAGTCATGGGATGTACTGTGTTGAACGTTTTTGTACTGAGAGCAGCCTTGCAGGTATAGGCAATACAGAAACACTGAATGAAAGGGAAAAATCCCTCAAATCAAATACTAAAAATCACCCTCTGACAATATGTTTTTGAATTTTCAGGTCCTTTGTTGTAAACATTACTCAGAGGTGCAGCATCAGTGCTGCTGTTGTGTCACTTTCTTTGAGTTCTACTTGCCACCATTTTGCAATAGCCTCAGGAGACCAGAATGCAATGCAGCCTCAAAAGACGCTGAGTTTCAAGTATTCTGGACATGAAAAAACCTTTACTAGACACTAAATGCTTTACTGGCTCTGTGTGGCATTCTGGGAAAAGCTGGAAATCGCTATCTGTACTACAAATGTACAACATATATTGAGAGAAAATGGGTGCCTGGAAAAAGGAAATTACAGCACTTCATCACCAAAAACCTCCTGCAATATGTTACATCCAAAGTGATGATATATAACAGGGAGGGTTTCTCCTTTTAATGGAGCATGTGCAGCATTTTATCAGGTAACGCATACAATGGGGTGTAGTGAAAATGGATAGGGAAACAGAGGGGAGTGTACAGTGTAAAGAAGATCCTAGCCAAGTGATAGATTCAGTTGTGGGCAACTTTGGGTTGTGGTTTATGAACAGTATCGATTTGTGCTGTTTTCTATAATAGACTTTTTATATCATAAATCAGCTGGGGAACAGTTACTCTTTCATAGAGTACAGTAAACCTATTATCTGTGTTTAATTAACCTAATGAAATCGGTAATTGTTAGATTAGGTGTTAAAATATAAAGTTTTTAATTAATGATTTAGGTTAGAACTAACCTAGGTCAGGGCTGTATCAATGAAAATGATACTAAAGAAAACACTTTAAGAGTTTAACGCATCAATAAATAATGACATAAAATGAAGAAACTGTCAACAGATACTGTGGTGATTTAAATGTTGATTAAACTCTGATTGATGCACGACTAAGGGACAAAGTCCATCAATTCTCTTCAGAAACTGAACACAGAAGACACAACTTTTCTGATGTAAAAAGCAAAAAGCAGTGGTATAAAAGCGTGTGTGTGTGTGTGTGTGTGTGTGCTTGTGTATGACCTTAATTCTCAAAGAAGCTAATTAAGAGGAAAGGCTCTTCATCGCCAAGTATCGCTCGATGCTACCACTCTTTCCTTTAGCCTAAGGCGCTCTCTATTAAACCTTGTGCCTGAATACTGTTTGTGCAGTCGATTGTGCAGCAGCTCTTTACCATTTCACCGTGTTTTGTTTGCTTTATTCCCATGTGTGAGAGTTGACGGCAGATGCTGAATGTTCACGTTAGCCACTCAGGGTGTGCACGGCCATGGCAACTTCGGTGTACAGCCATGTAACATGTTTAAACCGAGAAAATACTTGTTATAGATTTAGGTATACAGACGAAATAATATGTAATATGTTGACCGTTACTTTTCTAGTGCACTTCAAATTTCCATTCATCCCCGCTAACAGATTGCCCCAAGCAGTGCATGAACTGTGCACAGTTCAGATAGAAGGCGCCGCACGTGAGACGTGTGCTCCACGAGGTACAATAAAGAAAAAAAATCATTCCAGAAGTGCCTTATTCCCTATGGATTCACTGAATTGAATTCTACAGGCGAGGAAAAGCTTATTCATGCGCACTTAACGTATATACGACATGCATGCTTTTCCCATAACAGGATACTCTTTGTTATGTCTTGGAAACAGAGCGGGAGCTTGTCGAGCATGGAGCGAGGTCGGGTGTGACATGTCCGTCTCTGATAAAAAGGAAGAGGGAGAGAGCGACATCCTCCGAGTCACAAGTCACAGTTGTGCTCGCTGCATTAGAACAAATTTCCTCATGTGATCACACTGCAGAGATATGAGACGGTAGCCCAAAGTGTTTCTAATAATATTACAAGCTAATGACCCATTTTGAAAAGTGCCTGGCCCGGCCCACTTGGCACACTGAACAAGATCACTGATGGGCTTTCATGGCTCGAGAAGACGTGCAGACAGAGGCAGCATAAGCCATCCGTTCCTTTCTCCACTGAATGATGGTGCAATTAAATGTTTCATAGTGTGCCAAGATCAGTGCTACCACCACAGTGGCTCCCAGCTATCTTGTTCCTCTTCTTCAAAGAGCTGTCATGCAAAGCAAAAAAAAAAAAAGATATGAGACGTAAGCCTATTTCTTATTTCTCTCGTTTTGTGTTTTCTTCTGTTTTTGTCTCATTTTTCTTTTTTCTTTAACTTTCCTCCGTCCCCTCCTCTGTCTCTGCACTCGAGAAGCACATCTAAGTCCCATCAATTAGAGCCGTAAACTTTAAACCTCTGCTCTCGCTCTGTCTTTGTATGTGTTTCGCCATGCACGTAAACACACACATGCGCACATCACTGTAAACTTTTAGAGAGTTAAATATGTGGTAAATAAAAACAACATACAAATTTGTTAGAATATTGCTGATGTTAATAAAAGGTGTATATATATAATAAGCATGGATTGGCTTTCTACTACATTTATCTTGCACAGCGGGCTACACGTATGATTAAACATGCTGCCTTGAACTGTTTGTACCTTTTTTTAAAAAACTCAGCCATTCATAATAAATTCATGTACATAAGTTACACATAGTGTAAGTCGTGAACTCCTGAGAACTTCTAGATGCTTCATGCATTTCCATAATATTCCATCTTGGATGCAAAATTAAGTACCACATGGGCCTCTTTCAACTTTAAGTGCATGTTTATCAAACGCATTCTTTACGACAAGAAGCCGTGACCGACTTCTATTTCACTCATGTGATAGAGTAACAGATATGTAGAGGCAAAGGTACAGTGTACATGTGTACAACCAGAAAAAGACACAATATCTGAGCCAAAAATTAGACAATGTGATGTGCTTGGAGAGGACGAGTTCTGGATCGTCAGTGTGACTTACAATTGGCAGTCCTAAAAAGGAAGCACTGTACATCTGGTGAGCTGATTCTTTTGTTTGAAGAGCGGCCTGAGGGGTTAGCTGTGAGTGGCTGCTTTGGAACACAGGGTCGTTTGCAGCATTCCCAAATGAGCAAATTAAAAATGTCTGTCACGATAAAACATCTGTTCATGTTTTATCATGATTTTGTGATTACTTTTGTTTAAATTCTCAAGGGTCCGCGTAGGTCTTGTAAAAGGTTTTGGATTGCAGACACCAGCCTACTTAGAGTTTTATTAGTAATAACTACAACCACATAACAGCCATGTTAACTACTCTGTGGTGGCTGCTCGCTTTGGACACACTTGCTAATGCCACAATGCCAGTATTCTTACAATGACAGTGCTGACATGCTGATGTTTTGCAGATATGTTTCCATGACAAGTGAAGTATTGAGAGTGCTAGCATACAGTATGCAGTATACAGTTTATGGTCATAAAGTATTAAAAGTCTGATTTGATGGTAGGTCTAGATGAATGATGATGAAAAATGTAAATGATCACCAAACTTATTATATGATATCATGTGGGGAAGGTGAGATATTTCAAATACATTGCCTCAACTCAAAATGTATTATTGGAGTGGAATGTAATGTAATAAGCAAAGTCAATTGGTCTATTCTTTCTTTTCTTCTTCTTCTTCTTCTTCTTATTATTATTTTTACTTAAAGTATGGGAATATGTGGGTTTTTTAAGTATTAGTATTATCATGTGATGGCTGTTTTGGAACTGTAAAGAATTCCTGAGCTAGTCCCAGTTTGGTCTGTAGATTTATAACAGTAGATATTACTAATAACATCTGTATTCAAATTTAAATTAAAACATTTTTTTCTTTAACTTTAACTAAAGGATGCTTTGTATAAACCCAACTTCATGCAGGACAACAGACCTGAAATAGGGTCTTAAACTTTATATGCCCTCCACCTACTCCAACCTCACCTTGCAAATTTCTTCCTAGCATACTAAAATAGCATTGCATACAGTCATGCGATGCATTATTACATGGTTATATTTGCTAATAATAACTTCATCACTGTTGCAGTTTTGTTGCATAGAAAATTCTCAATAGACAGAGACAATTTCAACTGATGACATTACATGCATTTGTTAAATAAACTCTAAAACGAGTGTCAGAAAACAAGAAAACCTTGCGGTGGACAAAGCTGCCAGATGTCATCATTATCCTTTAAAATCTGTCAGGAAGCTGCTGTCTGCTTTTCAGTCTAAAAGTACCTGCTTGTTAAAACACGTTTGTATGTTTTCACAAAATCCAAGTGACAGATTTCATATTTTCTGGCACAAATCAACAGACCTGCCCAGGAAGTCAGTCCATCCAAGTCGTGCATCAGATGTGACTCATAGGTCACCTCCCCCAACTGTCTACAGTTTCCCTGCTTGCTCAGTCTTCGTGATACACTTCCACTCTGTGTTTGGAGCTTTAGTGATTTCAGCAGGGGATGGTCCTAAGTCCTTAAAGACTCTTATGTGGATTTTTGAAGCCTCTTATTTGGAATTATAGCCAGTCCTTAATCTTGTGTATTTAAGAGAAGCGGATTGCTCTCTAACAAAAAGGAAAATATTGTGCTCAACAGACAAAATCACTCATTTGTGTAAAACTGGGGATATTCTTTAAAATGGGAAATTAGCACTGCAACCATGTACTCATGGGGTTAATAATATTTAAGCCATCATCACTTTATTGTTGTAACAGTATAGTGACACACTGCATGTATCTGCTAGAACAGCTGATGCTTAAGAAAAAGTCTGACCCAGCTTTCACCTCTCATCTTTGGACTTGAACTGCTTTCATCCCCTAACTTCAAATGGCAAAAGCAGCATATTATATAGTGTATTATATAGTATATTGCAGAATTAGCTTTTTTTTTTTTTTAACTTGAGCAAACTTTAAATTCACACAAGAATATGTGAGCATCCTTGGCTCTGGGCTTCATGTGTTCCTCCTGTTGTATTTGTGACGTTGGAAGTCAAAACAATTAAGTCATTCTTCACCCATAGGCCTGTGCTGTGTAGAGGCTGTGAGAACTGAGAGAGTAGGCACATTTAAACACACACACGCTTCTCCACACGGGAGTAGGCACTTCTTTTCTTTTTCAAAGATCTGGGACATATTAAATATTCATTCCTACTGTGGCTTCAGTATGGATGGAAGAAGAAAATCCCTAATTAGCAGTTTTAAGCACAACTACATATAGTTGTTCCGTTTGGATAGTTTGTTTGACAAGCCACACACTCAGTCTTCACACACTCAATCTTCTTTTTTTTCATATTCAATCCTCCAGGGGGTTGAGGATGTAATCAAGGACAGTTTTATATAGCACAGTGATTGTTGCTACACCTGTAATAAATGTCAGCTTTTGCAGGAGAGCACAGTAAATACTGTCAGCAGCAGAAGTGGGAACACACACACACACACACACACACACATAGTTGCAGATGCACAATCAAGAGCAAGAGGGGGGTCATTGGTTTGGTTTATGTTGTTGTTGCTCAGCTGAAACTGACAGCCACACGTACACTATAGATTTGCATATGACACAATACACCACACACACACACACACAGACAAGTTCCAGCTTGTATAAGAATGGCAAAGGGTTGGCACTGTATGGCCCAGTGCACATGGCTGCATACAGTGGGAGCAGGGATGCAGGTGTGTGTATGTGTATGTGTATGTGTGTGTGTGTGTGTGTGTGTGAGAGTTTGCTATTTCCATGCTTACTGAAGCCAGCATGTGCTTTTCTATACCACCCACCTCATATCTCACAGCCTAGGTTAATTTGTTCCTGATGACAACATCGCATTCACTCCTACATGCACACATTCACTTCGACGGGACGTTCAGCCTGAATCAGCTCGTCTCGTCATCATTTCGCATACGTGTATTTATATTTCCGCTTAAACTTGGCCACCTCATCTGCTGCAAATCAATATCTAGAGGAAATTCTGTACTCCTGCCTCCACAGATGATCTGTCGGACACATGTGATCCTTGCACACGTTTCCTGCAGACCTATTTCAGTGATGCACACATACACATGTGAGTCTAACTAGCGAGGTGAATCATGCCCAAATCCCTTGGGGCATTTTTGGATTTTATGATGTGTTCAAAGGGTGAAGAGGACACTGTTTAGGTTTTTGACACTGCACCGTCATCCACCCAGGTGCTAGTGAGCTCCAGCTCCAGTCATAGCCACTGCAAGCTAGGTCGCACACTTCAGCAGGAGTCCCCTTCTCACATACACCCACACATATCCAAAGGTGCATATGCATATGGGGATTTGTATAACGGGATACACACAGACACACCTCTTCTCAGTGGGAGCTCAAGCCTGCTGTCAGTTTGGTGAATAGAGGCTGCGAGCCCCTGGAGTTCGGCGTCTTCTTTTCCTCTCCTCTGCTGGATTCTTACCCAATTCTCCTCACCTCTCTCTCTCTTTCACACACAGACTCTCAATCCTGCCTTCTCCATTTTCCCAGCTCATTTTCCACTCCCACACACACTCTTACACTCACACTCTTGCCGATTCGCCTTCTCCCATCCGCAAAATGCAGCAACATGTCGCTATCTGTCCCATGCTCTTTAAGTTCCAAGCATTCTCACATGCAGCCCCTTTATGCTCAAACACCCCTCAGGCTATCTTTAGCTGCCTTGCTGCACCTACACAGATGAGCCAGAACCTTCTCCAATACAACGAGAATCTGATTATGCTGCACGCATCATACCTCGGAAAGTTAGAAGAAGAAGAGTAAATCTCAAAATGTAGTTTATGTAGCACAACAGGTTCCTAAATCTTCAAGGAGATAATACGGATGTGACTTCTGTGTTCTCTAGGTCTCCTCTGATTTGGTTACAGCTTGTTTTCCTTTGTGCATAAAAACACCAAAATCACTCAGGCATTTAAACTATGTCCTCTTAGCTCTTTGCTGTCAATCACTGTTAGAGGGTGTACTTGTAAACCCAGAAGGCACTCTGTTTTTAAGCACTCTTTCGCTTAGTCTTGCTGTTTTTTCCTACATACCCAGACAGCTGGCTGTTTGTTGCAGGGGTGCCAGCACCTGAGGATATAAATGGGACGATGACCTTTTGTTGCCGTCTCACTTTTATTTAATGTTTCTCTAGCTCGTAAGCAGGACGTACTTTTTGGATGTGTTCACCTCACTTCCCCTCGCTAAAATATGTACCTTGTATTCATGGAAGAGGCGTACATGTGTTTATTTGCATAGGCTGACTTCATCAGTGGATTTAAATGAATGAATCCAGTGACCTAGAATCACAAGCACAAACGGAGTGCACAAACAAGCGTGGAAAATAAAAAAAAACATCATATGATGGTAACATTTTGTTCCTGTCGTGCCTAGACAATAATTAGATAAATATATTTGAGACATTCTGGTTGAAGGTGTCTTGGGAGTTGTTTCTAAGCAAGGCTGATGTAAAAAACATCAGCTGGGTAGCTGGGTAGGATTAAATGTCCACATTTAAAATTTTACCACTTAGAATTTTAAACCATTTTAAACAGAGTACCTCTATTTTCAGGGGCTCAATAGTACTTGGGCAATTGACCGACAAGAAATTGACTGACCAGGTGAGGTCCATTCCCTCATTACCTCAAGATAAATGAACTAGATAAAGTAGATAAAATCTCTGGTGAGTTTAACAACACTGAAAGGCCTGGAAGATCTTCACAACATCAATAGAAGTCAAGAATACTCTGGAGAAGGTAGGTGTAACATTAACAAAATCTACAATCAACAGACGCCTTTATAAATATAAATACAGAGAGTTAAACAAGGTGCAAACCGATGGTATGATCCAAAACGTACCACATCATGTGTCAGACATGGTGGAGGTAGTGTTATAGCATGTGCATGTATGGCTGCCAATGGTACGGGCTCACAGGTGTTTACTGATGATAGCAAGATGAATTCTGAAGCTACTATAAAAGAAGAACTATACGCCGTGCTCAAACTCCACTGATAGGACATGCTTCACAGTGCAGATTGACAATGACCCTAAACATACTGCGAAAGCAACTCAAGACATTTTGAAGGCAAAGAAATTTAATATTCTTCAATGTACAAGTCAGTCTTCTGATCTCAGCCCATTAATGAATGCATTGCAAGTACTGAAAAACTGAAGGTGGCTACAGTGAATCCTGGCAAACCATCTCCAGGGACAAAAGCCAGAATTTGGTCCAAGTCCATGGCCTCCACACTTATGCAAAATTATGTTGCTTTGCCCAAATACTATCAATCCCCTGAAAACAGACGTACTCTGTTATAAAAAATGGTTGTAATTCCTAAATATCAAACTATCAAATCTTGATAGTTTTCTTTCAAATCCATTGTGGTGCTGTATAAAGGCAAAATCATAAAAACTCACTGCTCAAATACTAATACACTAATACCTAAATGTATATTCAACTTAAATTAGTGCTAGCGTGAAGCTTGCTACCACTCACTTCGCTTCCCCCAGCCCTACCTCTCCCTGCTCTGCTATGCTCTGCCCCACTCTACCGTTCCACAGAAACTAAAGCTTAAAAGTTACTGCAACAACAATATTATGTTAGCAAACAAAAGAAGGCTATTAATCTCAAAGATTAATATTCCTGATATGAGCATTGTGGCATTTTAACCCGCACAGATGACGCATGTATCCCTGAATGCATTGTGAGACAAGCGCAAAGATGTTCTACATAATTGTTCATGTTTAATGCCAGAAATTTAGATTTGGAATATGTGCTCCTCTGAATTTAATTTGACAAATTAAATAAATATTCCGCCACGTGAGACTGCTGGTCATCCCAGCAGCCTGCAGCCCAGCTCCTGAGATCACCGAATGGACAGTGCCCGTCACCATGCCGGTGGAGAACAGTCTTATCTCCGCAAGACATGTGGTAATTCACCACAGACTTTGTTAATTTATTTAGGAAGATACAAGCTGGTGTCAGAGTTGAAACGTTGTGCGTAGCTGCCAGTGTAAGTGAAAGTAGTAGAAAATACAGGCTTTATTGGATATAACAAAAGCAACATAGGCCCAAATAAAGCATGGGCCTATATAAACAAATGAACAAAAGCAGTGTGGTGTACATTCAGCTTTGTTGTATTTGTTAACCTAGTCCTAAATTAATATAGCCTACAGTGTAATACTGTAAGTATATTAACATGTGAGTGCTACTTAAAGATACCACTGCCCTGTTATTCCTACCAATTTATGATTTCAACAGCTTATTGAAGCTTATTTGCAAAAGGTTTCTATTAATCTATAGACATTGAGAGATTCTCACATGTTTTAGCAAGAGAAGACTGATGGATAAGTTGGAGTAGAGATGACAATATAGACATGGTCTACAATGATGCTTATTAGCCACTGTGGAACCTAATAACACACATGACTGCAACTAATAGATCTTAACATGCACAAATTGATTAACGTTCAGTAAGTCTGATAAATGTAAAGTTAGGAAAGTGGTGTTAAACAGACATGGCTTAGCTCATCAAGACACCAGTGAACTTGAATCTTCAGCTAGTGAGCAAAGTGCTTCTTTAAGCAGTTTGATTGTGGACAAGAGTGATGGATGATCTCATAAAAACTGCCAGCATTACATCCCAATGATCAAGATATTGCATGGAAAAAAAGTAGCCTCTGAGTAATGACTTTGAGGAAACGAAGATTCATCCTTAATAGCTGTTTTCAAGTGCAGTTCACAACATGCAAAAACAAGGTTAGTTACTTGTTTCTTCTGCTTTTTTTGTTTAATGTTTTTCTTTCAAGGACTTAGCCGTTCAGCATAAAGGCACGAGGGGGATTACATAAATTTATAGTTTATTATACATGGGGACTACAGGTAGGAGAGCAGTCACTGCAACATTAGGGCAGCTTTATGTTAAATCATAGAGAAAATATGGAATACAGTGACAAGCCCCGTTCCCTTTTGTGTCAAAACAAGGTTATGCATATGATTATTTTAAAAACAAGAAGTTTTAACATTATTTGCTCCACAGAAAACAAAAAATTCAATGTGGGGCTTTTTTTTTTTAAGATGACACGGTGGTTTGCCTTTCAAGGGCCACAAACTTTGTGCGAGAAAATGTCATCTGTCAATTACGGACAAATGAATAAAATATCGGCGCTGCCAGGTTTCCTCGTTGTGCGCTCAGTTAGGAACTGAGATGAGGACAGAGGGATGCCAGCTGCAACGTAATACACAATTAAGAGCTTCACTGTTCAGTGCCAAAATATGATATGAAAGATTTAATGTGATTGCAAAGTGTGTGAGCCACTGTGTCCTGAGCGAGGACTATGATGTGCAGCCTCTGAGCTGGTGGTTATTTCACATCACAATCACTCTTCTTTTGTTGCTGTTGTCACCTGTTTGTACAGAAGTTATTTTAATCAACAAACACGTTTGAACTGGTTTCGTAGTCTTATGTAACAGTGTTAGTATTTTTAATCGTTTCTTCCTAATTATATGCGATATGGGCCCAAAAAACAAGTAACATGCATAATCCAGTCCAAATGTTAAAAGGTATAATCGATCTGATCCTCGCATCCAACCTTCCTTCCTTCCTTCCGTGCAGCTATGTGACCATACAGACAATCCTGTCTCCCAAAAATGATGTTCCATTGCAGCTAAACAGGAAATGTGATTTTGAAGCAAATGTAATCATATTATGTTCAGATGCAGCGTATTTGTTTTAAATAAATGAAGCGTCACATTACATTTACATAACATTTATTAGTTGACTTCCCAGCATGCACTGTTTAAGAGTTCTGCAGATCCTTTTTTTTTTTTATTGGAAGAATGACTATTGTTCTTTGACGTAAAATGTTAAGACAGTTCTTTTCACTTTTATTATTTATAGGTTGAAACAACAATGTCGTGATTCATGTCTGTTAATTTCAGTTTCTGCCCTAGTTTTCTTTTTTGTTCTCCTTTCTATTCAGTCACACCCTCACACTCACCTGGCCACACCCCCTCAGTCATACTCCTGGCACCCTCCCTCACTCTTCTGACCACACCCCTACTCAGCTCCCATGAAACACACACACGCACACGCTCACCCAACCAATCAAACTACTCACACCTGTTTCACTCACACTACTCCGCTAATCTAACCATTTTCACCTGTGCCAGTTCCTCTATAAGCAGATCTGTTTCCTTCAGTTCCCTGCTGGATTGTCTGCTTACATGTCCTCAGTCTCTGCCCTGATCATTAGCTGCATTGTTTATTGACCTTGCTCATACCTGTTGTGTTTAACCTCTTGTTAAACCCCCAGTGTTTCTGTGTTCACTTCCCTACTCCAGCTTCATACTCACCTGATCTTGCCACAGACTTCAAGGCTGCCACCATTTTGTGCACTCTGCCATTTTGTTCCCCCACCTGTCTCTCTAGTCCTAATATCCACTCCCAGCCAGCTGCCTTTACTTACCTGCCATACTCACCTGCTTGACACCTGCTTTTATTTAAATAATAAATTCTTCAAAACTTACCTGTGGTTTCCGACTGCATTTCTGGGTCCTATGACAACTGAGTGACAAACAATTTATATTTTACAGTGTATTATGTAAAAAATAATTCTGTTGCAAATACATTCCCTATAAAAATGTAGTAGTAGTACCGAGGCCAGGGTAGATAAATTATATGGCATTAATAAACTAATAGTGGTGGGTATTTTGAATAGAAATTATAATAAATCATCATGTTTTTGTTATGTTGTGAATAATTAAAAAATTATATGTGAATTATGACAATATCCAGTCATATCTTTTCACATTCACACACCTCAAAGGTAGCTGGCTTAGAGTTAAACTACTTATTTATACAAATAAGTTAAAATTCCAATTATGTCAACAGAAAATCATTTACACTGTATTTGGGACAACTAAATATGTATTTCTGTCCCTGGTGGTTTGTGTATGAACAGGGATTTCTACACCACTCACAACCATATTGTTATACATTCCAGATTGTATTCATTTCCATCACAGCATGAGCACACACATTTTAAGGTGAATCCTGAGCTGTCAAGTTTACCGTTTTACCTTTTTACTGCGTAATACACACCACATTTAATTAGCTGTTTGTTTGTCAACATTTTTAAAGATAAAATTTCGCTTCAAAAGAAACCCTGGACAGGAAAACACAGATGTAATGTAGAGGGTGACATATTGTGAGGAATTATTCTGTGACAGGCATTCCCATTCCTTCCTTCCTGTGGGTGTCAGGTGATTGGCAGTAAGCACAGTGTAACATAATGCAGCACTGATATGAAGACACTCAACTGTGGCACAATGAAATAACGATTAAACAAAGTCTGACAAAACCCAAATGAAGGCTTCGTGTTTACTATGATGGATTACCTAGCTGGAGCTGTGGCAATTTCCAACTTGTTTCAAGTTTACAATTGAGTGACAGCAAATAGGTCCGTTTGAAGAGGCGAAAACAAGCCTCCATATCTGGTAAGTCTGCAAACTCTGTGATTGATTCCTTTTTTTTATTATTTTTTAATTCCACGCTTTCTGCCTCAGACAGACTCTGCTCCACAGCTGCAGGCTAATGATTCGGATTCAGAAGAGCTTTCTTTAAAATAAAAGAAACACCACTATATGTATCGATGGAAGCCTCTGCTCCTCAATGAGGTGCTCAACTATAATAAGAGGAATGCGCTGATGAAGAGAAACCAGCTGAATCATCCTGGAGAACCATTCCTGAATGAAGAGGGTCTCTGTCAAAAACACGCGATACCCCTTCTGCCACAAGAGGAGATTAGCCTTGTTCACTACCTGGAGGGCTTGTGAAGAACTCAGAAAGGGTTCTCCAAGATCATAATATTCCCCTTCACTTCCCCAGGCTATCAGGTGACAGATAATCCGACTTAAAGGCGAAGTGGCCTCTGCGTGTTCTTGACTCAAACAAGATCTGTCGATATCAGCGCTCAACAAGGCTTCGTTCTCATCATTTCTCCTGTCTGACAAAGAACACGAGGGGCATTCACACAATTGTGGAAATATTATATTATTAGTATTTTGTATACTAGTATTTTGTATAGTAGTTTGTCTGAACATGCTTGACATTTCTTAATGGGTGACTATTTCAGCTTGTTTGTTTGTTTTCCTCCATATTATTAGAGTTATAGAAAACTTTAGAGAGAAAAAGTCAAGAATTGTCATATTCCAACAAAACATCAGAAAAGCTTTAAATATGAAATTTTGAGAAAAAATGTTGTATTTCAAGAATGTGAAGTCATAGAGGTCGCCATCTTGTGAAAAGTAAAATGATGAGAAAAACATCCATTGTTCATTTCAAGATAATAAGAGATGATTGTACCATGACAATAAAATGCTATGTGAAAATAATAAAATTAAGTTTTATCAGAATGAAGCCAGTATTCAAAACAAAATGTAGTTTAATGGCATATTTACCTGTATTAAACTGTATTATCACAATTTACAGTACAGAGTAATATAGTGTTAGTGACACACTCTCTGGGGCTGCCAGAGGCTACATTTAGGTGGTTTACCAGCGTTCCTCAGACTGAAGAGGCTACTTGGATGTGTAGTGAAACTTTTTGTCCTAACAAAAAAAGTCTTGCCAAGTCTCAGCATGCAGACACTGCCCTCGCTGTTAAAACCTGCTGGGCATTAAAAAGGTTGTTTTATTTTATGACAGAGCAACTTTACCCCTGAAAAAATGTCCATTTAAGATTTAAAAACCATAATGTTTTATAAATCTGTGCATATTCGCATGTTTTGCCATAGCGGGGTGCTAATTTTTAATTTGCATTGTGTGGTGTGTGATCTGCCATGCACTGGCAGAAAAGGTGCATGCTAGCGTAGCGATGATATGTCACTTTCCAACAGATTTTCAAACATGCTCATCATCATCTTCAGGAGAATTAAAGTGGAAATTGTGTGGACTCAGGCTATGGACCATTAACATGTGACTCTCACAGTCTGCTGTAGACCACAGAGCTCAATACAGACTCAGTGGGAAGGGAAGGCAAGTGGGCTGCTGCAGAGTTCATGTGCACTGTGTTTAAAAAAAAAAAAGCTTTTCACTTTTCACTAAGCGCGCTGTTAAAGTGTGTTCTCCAACAAAATGCACTGCTGGCATTCCTGTGACCTTACTTCATTTATGTTCTGAACATAAACTAAACAGTCTTTGAAAGAGCAACAGCTAAAATCTTCGCCTTGAAATGTCAGATGTAGTAGTGGGTAATGTGTTGGATATGCACTCATCATGATTAGAAGTGCTGCTTCTAATCACATGCGCTTCCATTGCCATTCCATTGTCTATGTGTTAACATGCACATGTTTCTCAAGGCTGTATTTTCCTTCATTAACATCTGCAAACATCTGCCACATGGAGAGGAAAAAATGTAGCAAAATCCAAACAATTATAATGCAGACCTTGTTCAATTTTTGAAATAAAAAAAAAAATATAATAAATCTTAAAGGTATATAATGGGACACTGGAATGGCTAC
This sequence comes from Helostoma temminkii, assembly GCA_900302695.1. Classification (NCBI taxonomy): domain Eukaryota; kingdom Metazoa; phylum Chordata; class Actinopteri; order Anabantiformes; family Helostomatidae; genus Helostoma; species Helostoma temminkii. Next base: position 47,563 of record OMLM01008283.1, read on the forward strand.
CTTAAAGATTCACTTGCTTTCTTTTCCTTTTGAGCAAGACCAGGAAAAGAGAACCATCTGTCAATTCAGTGTTTTTTCTAAGTCAAAATAATCAAACTGAACTGCGCTGAATTATCATCGGAGTCCTACTGCTAAAGATTACAGATCCCAGGCTTTTAAAAATAAAGGGTAAGAAAAGCTCTAGTGCTCTAAAAGAGCTCATTACAATCCAGCAATCCTCACTCCTTCTACTGTACATCTCGCTATCATTAAGCCTGTATTTTGAATATAATGACCTTGTGTTGTTATATAGCTGTCATGGGTTATATCAGTAATGGTCCTCAAGCCACTGTCTCTCACTGTTGTTAAGGGCACACGTGTGTACACACTCACACACACAAACTTGGTGATGCCGGTCATCCCCGAAGGACCTAAGAGCCACTGGCCAAGTAGCACAGCCTCAACACCTTGTCACAAAACTTAGTGTGAGTGGTCAGACTTGTTCCTCCACGTACAGTGCGTGTGCGCGCGTGTCATCTCCTCAGATGTGTTCACATACGGAGCCATATCAATGTGACACGGCGGAGTGCGAATGTGGTTGCTGTTTCGCTAACAGGATGTTTGACAGCAGCGAGCGTGCTGTAAAGAAGGTCATTTACATCGAGCCGCGCTTGATGTAAATTGGACCGTTTTCAATTGGCTATTAAATAACTCAGTTACATCACTATTTCCATGGGATCTATTTCCCGCTCCACTGATCAAGAGAGAGCAGAGGAATGAGGAGGAGATGAGCACTAAATAAAGGAAGATCAAAAAAAAAAGGGATGAAACTGGTGTCACTTTCTTTCCACTTTGTGAACTCTTCTGCCTCAGATTACTTCACATAACCACAACTGATGTGACGGTAAGGGTTAATTTTCTCACTTCGTAAATTCAAATTTGGATTCCAGTGTTAAAACTCTGGCCATAACATAGCGATCAATAGAAAAAAGGGGTTTCATTGGCCCTCTGTATTTTCCTTTGATGTGGCCACTTGATCATGCAAGCGAGCGGCAACCAACTGCAATGTTAAAATGCATTTCGGGTGACACATCCGTTTTGCCTGCTAAATGTACCTGAGATCAAAGAAAGAACATAATTTTGTTTTTCTACTCAAAGTTTAACCGCTCCCAGGTCCACTGTGTATAATCCATTTTAAGACTTATTCGCACTGTGTACCTTTCGGCTGAACAGCAGGTTGCAGAGGTGGGAGGGGGGCATTTGTCTCCAATGTTTCTTTCACTTTAGTCAAGGCTCCTCAGGAAGGCCAACTAAAGCTACCTGTCCTTTCCTATAACATTGACACATGGTGCAAAAGGAGGAATACATTAAATATTTCAGCATCTTTCCTCGTAATTTCTCAGGTAGAGGTGATGTGTTATTGGTGCTGATGCACATATGCTCGCATTGGCTCCAGGTAGCCTACCTGACAAGCTCCAGGAATCTGAATTATTAATGCCAGACATGAAAGTAAACAGAAAAACTTGTATGTGACGTTCAGGAAATGGTTTGTATCCTTATTGACTTGTTGCAGCACTTTGAATATTCTCTGAAGAGAATCAGTTGATGCCTAACCATTTGGAGAAGGATTTAAAAGTCCTGATTTATCCTTTGAATTCACAAGTAGTGTCAATATTTTTTGAACTTCAAGCAGTTTAAATATTTCAGCTGATTCAAATATTAATGCTCAATTACTTTTTGGTTTCCTTTCCTCCTCCTTGAATTGCCCTAGACAATGATTCCTATCAAAAGTAAGATTCTGCGTGTTTCCCGTTCCTTACAAAGACATGATATCACCTCAGCAGCTTATAATATAGATAAGATCCAGTGTAATTAATTTATACCCTCTATCTTGCTTCTTCTGTGTGTTTGTGTGAAGATCTTTAATATGACTTTCCAGAGCAGGTCAATACTTTTCCTCAGGGACAAGCTGCCCTGCTATCCAGCGTCAGATCACCCCGTTCCTGCCGGGATCTTAAAACTACACGGTGTTCATGTGTACACGCTAAATGCAATAAATGTACATCTCGGAAACAGTTCATGAAAACGCTGAAACCTCAAAATGTGCTGATGCAAATACACTAAGAGCCTCATTAACGTCAGAGGCTGTGGTTTTTACTGTGTGTTAAATATTTTACAAATACGTCCTCTAGCACAGACCTCCCTAGCATTTTTAAAAGTTAGAGAAGTGTAATCTAAATAGTCTGTGACACGCATTTACAGAAAGAAAGATTAGCTTGGGAGTTCGGGAGGAAGGCACTTTGCTCACTAAACAATGATGGGTCCTCAGGCCCTAAATCCTGGTAGTCTGGAAGCTTTTTCTGTAATGTCCAGTCAGTCAAAGAGATGGTTTAAAATAACAGAGGAAGTCAGCGGTAAAAGACAAAATATCAGGGGAGTGGGCTGAGGTTCAGCCAAAAAAGGATGTGGCCATTAAGTGAGAATTTGGAAAGTTTTCAAGAAGTTTCTATAGATTGAAATGTGATCATAAAACCTGAAGAAAACTGCTTTCACTAAGTTCTATTATCCTGGCATCACTTCCTTGCACCTTTAGAAAAGGCTACAACTCAAGAATGTCTTCACATAGCTGTAGCCATCACAGGCTCCAATTAAAAATGCTTTTTCATTCATAGTGACAAGTTTAATTCCATTTCCAGCACTGCTTCTTGTGAGAGTCACAACTTAGTCAAATAAAAAAACATGATACCTGCATTTGTAGATTCATTTTGACTTGATACCATCATTATTTCTGACATCCTGTGTGACTACACAATCATCAAGTAAAGCATAGAAATTTTTATCGTGTGTATGTAAATGTGTTATCCTAGCCTATACCTTAACCATACTCCATTTTCCATAATCATGTTTCTCAAACCTTAACCATGACATAGATGTCGAGTGTACAACATACAGGAAATACATAAACAGACATTTCATAGTAGATACAGGTCACAATAAAGTACAGCTCAGCCACATAGCAACACCGGACACTTAGTAGAGAAAGGAAATACTAAATAAATCAAAAACCTTCCTTCATAGTGTTTTCACTTTCTGACAGGCACATGACATTCTTAAAGCAGTCTGGTGTCCCTGACTGCCTGGGAGGGTAAATTCATATCTAACTGCCTGACAGACTGCCCCTGTATGACTTTACTTCCTGTCAAGCATGTGGTATTGTCTGGCAGCTACCTACTCTCCTTTGGCTTCCTGGGAGGCTTAGCATGGCATTCTGCTGCCTAACAGACTGCTTGTATGCTTAGCAGCCTGTAGCTAGGACCACTTTGTACCTCCTGCCTAAAAGGCATTGGTTTAAAAAGCACTGCTTGGAAGGCAAATGCTACTTTTTAGAAGTTTTGCCAATTGATTTGGCAGAACGTTTCTTAAGTACATGGTTTAGCTCTACTGATTCCATGTTGAGTATTTCTAAGGAGAAATGGCTGTATGGATTGAATATTCACTAAGATCTATTTAAGGCCCCTTGTGCGAAGACAGATGAATATGAGTAACAGCAGTTTTACTGAATGCCAAGTAGGTTTTTTATATGTGTATATATATAAAAAGAGGTCTAAGGCTGACATGAAAGCACATGGATGTGGGCTGAATAATAAAAAAACCAACTACCCAGAACCCAAAACAGTCGCATTGCCTACTGTAATATGATCGTGAATACTCTGGCTTTCTCAGATAGTGTGACCTGTGCTCGCTCTGTTAGAGTTACAGTGGTAAGTAGCCTTCCCTTCATTAAAGCTTCAATTAGAATTACAGGTAGTGATGAAGCTAATGGTGCTCATCAGTTATGATAGGCTAATTGCAGAAAGAGGTGAACTAAAAGTGACATACACAGTAGAGGAGAATGTATCAGGTGCATGCCCCAAGTATAACTGCATCCGAACCGTTAGAGAATGACTGGATCAGTTGTGGCAGTGTTGCCTCACTAACCAAAATGCACTAATACATTATACAAACACTTTAGATCAGTTTTAAAAGTATTCTGCCAGCTGAATTTCAACATCGCTTCCCAAAGGCGCACACGGGCTGCCAGACTTGAAAGAAGAAGAAGGATCTGGAATGGAAAGAGCTGCAGTCTGGCTCCTCAAGGTAGATTGCAGGCATCAGTTCAAATTTTCCAGAGTCAGAAAGTGAAAACATGGCAACAGCATCAAACGGTCCAACTCAGCTTGAAATGAATCCCAGTCCACCTGAGCGAGTAGACAAAAGTGATGCCAGGAGAAAAACACTGAAACTTTTCCATTTTACAGAGCTAACAAAGACGTCCAGCCAACATATCTAATTCAAAAAGTTGTAACTCAGTTGTCAGGAAGAGTGAAATCACAGTTTAATTGATGTTTATCTATGATTCTTTGCTGTAGCGATGCACAACAGTATATGATTTCTGCATATTAAATTCAGAGCTGCTATTAAACTTTAACATTTGAAAGAAACTTTTAGATCTCAAGAAGTACGAGTCAATTTTAAGGGAAATTCCGGCAAACTCAAACGAATTCCCTTTAATTTGATGATTCCATCAGAGGCTAGATTGAAGTGATTTAAATTAACCAAGGTTACATGCTTTAAAAAAGCACACAGTGGGATTATCTGGAGCTCTTCACGTAGATTTGTGTCTTTGTGAAAGAATACTGAGCTCTCAGCAGCCAGATGTCTGCAGAACAATCCCTCTGCACAATTACCTCCGGACATCTGGGACCTATAAACACAGCGAGCAAGCCCTAGCTCTGTCTCTTTTTCTTTGTTCCTTATTGTCTCTTCATCATTGTCGTCTCTTTTAAGTCTATTTCTTCCTCTTCCTCTATCTTTGCCTGCATCACTTTTTTTTCATCTCTCATACACACATTGTTTTTCTTCTTCTGTCTCTCTCACCCGGCCCCTGCTTGAATGTATTCTTCTCTCTATTCCTCCCTCTCAGTCTGTACAGCTCCAGTGCCTCTTCTACCACCTCCTGCATCTGCACATACACACACTCACTATCTATTTTCCTCTCCCCCAGCTGTTGGCCATCTTGTCTTTTTCCTCCTCTCTGCCTTGTCTTCTTCTTCTAGCGTCACTTTTACATGTCCCTCCTTTTGACTCGTCGAAACATCACCTCCTCCCCGAACGGCAAAATCTATTTGCCATTCAAATGTTTTTTTTCACGAGATCCTCACATCACCATTTATTGTGAGTATGCAGCACAAATTATCATGCAAACGATTCTATAAATGGCAAACCTGGGTGAGTTACGTGGAAGAAGGACATTATACCTTTGCTTTCCTACATCTCAGAAGCTGCTACATCTACGTCACGCACAACAGATTTAAAGTCACAAATGTTGTCTCAACAGAATGACAGTTCTGTTGGAATATTTTCATAGTGGATTTTATTTTCAGTGCGCATCACAGCAGTCAAGTCACCAAAGTTGGCACAAATAAGTGCTAATTCACCCAGGGTGGCTCAAGCTGACATGAAAGATGTATGTAAATGATGAGATCCTACGCTCTCCCACGACTTTTCAGTCTGGGCTGCAAGCTAACAGGTCCTGGACCAGTCTGTGGCACTGCATGAAGACAAAACTGATATTAACCACGTGCATATGAACATATTTTCAGAACGGGGAGTTTTGCAAGCATAAATAACAAGTCAGCAGTGGGTTGATCACATTAGACCTCTTTCTACTGCAGGACCTGGAACTTTTGAGGGCGTTTAGCCCCTCCGTAGCATTTGACCAGGCTCTAAATCTACTGGAGACGATGCAGTTCTAGTTCCTGAACGTTTTCCAACGCTAGCGATAGTGCTCTGTGAAGGTGTACAAACTATGGAGGTGGGCCCTCTGGACCTGGACATCACTGATTGGTCAAATACTGCAGAACATTTTACATAACCACTATCTTATAAAAGATTTTTTGGTTTACCTTATTAGCCAAAACAAATCAGGATGGAACAGCCGAAGAGATTTCAGGAGCAATGTAATGAAGAAATAGTGCCTAAAATTACACATTACGGTTTTTATACATCAGCGGGCTAATTTGCTTATTATTCTTGGGCCTTTGTCCCTGGTATGGAAATGCAAATCACATTTCATTTGAAGGAATGTTTAACCTCAGGCAAGGTTCTTAAACGTTAGTTCCAGGGAAAGAAAAGAATCATGAACTTCCTAGCGGCAACGCACCTGGGGAGACACCAGAATTTAGATTCATTATAATAAGCATACCCAATACAGCTAAGAATAATATACCAGGTCCATCCAGTATTCCATTATTACTGGATGCATTAATCCATTTTTTTTTCTTTCAACTCTTTTAAGAGAAGGAATATGGAGCTTCACTAACTAAACTTTAGCTGAGGTTGCTTATGCTAATGCGCCCGTGACACAGCAAGCTAGTAAATGAGCCAATCCTCCCAAAGTGTCAAGGTAATGGCACATTATTATAGTCTAACAACATTCAATGTGTAGTCCCTGACACTAGGCATTACTGGTGAAAAGTAATGACGTTACTATAACTGTTCAACACCACGTTTGTAGAAAATATAAAAAAACGACAAATTCAAGCACAATATAATTTAATAAACACTGATCTGAACAGTCATGCCTCATTTGAGTTAAACATAATGATGTTGCCAAGGCATTTATCTGACATACAATAAGTGATCTTCCTACATGGCTGTTATTACGGGTGAAAAGTGCACAGCAATAGTCTGTCCTGTGCTTTAAATATTAATTTGAGCAATAAAAAACAAGAGCAAAGGAACATTTCGTCCTGGGCAGGAGGCAAATCACACTGATTGTGTCGAAACTAAATAGAAACTTAGCCTCAGGAAATGGGTTTACCTGAAAAACCTGTTTCAAAATGCTTATCATAATGTCCGTGAATATTATACAGCAACAAACAAAATAATAAGAATAGAAACAAGCATTTACGTGATAGAGAAGCAACTACATGTGCTTTGTTTGTAAAAGCCTAAAATGTAAGAGCGAGGCTCCCGGGGAGCGTGTCCTGTTTGTACCCCAGCTGAGCCAAGGATAAATAATTTCTCTCTAGCAGGAGGCTGCAGCGCCTTGTGATGCTTATTGGAGCCAGAGGAGTAAACGGGGCCCACGAAAGTTTACCATGGCCCAGATAGCTCAGGTAGGCTGTCACAGCAATCTAAATATGACCGGCGAGGAAAAAGTGTGCGGTAACTGTTTTTGTCCAGAGGATAAACAGTGGTGCACAGGAGGCTGATTTAACTGGAATGATGGTGGGTGGCTGCATGTGGTAGGAACAACAATCTTTTCCCTTCGGTAATGTAAGAGGGAATTAGATTCTCCTTGTTTCAATGTGCTTCATTCCACAATATTCCTATTTTAGAAGGCAGATAATGTATGTTTATGTTGATGCTTTTTGGTTTAATACATTTATATTGCATACAACTAAAAACCTCACCGTCAGCTTATATTTAAACACACATAAAGAAATGACTTCCCCCTCAAAGTGAACCTTTCCCCATTTTCATGTAGGATGGTTTGTAGTGAGAACACAGCTTTCCATATGCTCTCCTTCCTCTCAGTGTTTATAACTCACTTGCAGTGTAACATATTGAGGTCTAAAGGGCATCCAAGGACCAGGGAACGACAAACAAAGTCATAACACGAGTGAGAGAAGCGTAAAACGTTTGGCACGAGTCAATAGCTCTCTTCATTTTTCAGTAAAACGGAAAAGGCTGCATTCTCTCTGACAGCACGTCGCCGTTTTCCTCTCAACATATTGACCCCGTCACTCCCTGATGGATTTAGAATATGGGACGAGGCTTTCATTTATTCTCGGCCGTCGTCAGGAGTCCTTGAACTACTTGTCCCTGTCATTTGCAGTTTCAGGTGGGACTGTTGACCTTGTAAAACAACTCAAGCGTGGTTCCAGCACATGCAGATCAGCAACTCTGGGCCCTCTTGTCTCAAAGCATCTCGCAGGGACACTGATCCAAGATCACAGGTACGGTTACGCCAATAAACTTCAAGTGATCCATGTAGGCAACAGGGAGTAAATGCAGCTTCTTGACTCTGAGACTGCTAAGATAACATTTCCCAATGAGTTTTATATCTGGTTCATTTGGATGTTTACAGTAGAGCTTGTTTCAGTTAACCCCTTAAGCAGTAGTTTTTTTTCCTATATACACATACGCAAATTTGTAGTTACTCAAATAATGATCATAATCATAATAATAAACCTGTCTGCTAACACACTGGATGACCTTCTCAAAGTCCTTCAGTCAAAGTTTCACGAAATTGAATGTTCGTTAAAGGTAAAATATTTGCTGTGATGTTCACATATGTTAGCTGAAAGTAAATATATTGTTTTATATTTACCTTATTTGTCAAACTCGAAACATTGACGCTATTTAATAAAACTAATTTAAATGTAAGTTTACTGGGTTTGATGTATGCAACAGGTGTACATAATGAAAAGCTTTATCTAGTGTAAATGATTCAATCCATAATCCAGTGGGGGAATGGAACCTGCCACTACCAATAAAAAGTAGATATACTGAGAGCTTACTAATACTGAATATAAATATACTTAATGGTTTTTACAGAGAAAATGCAGACCGTAATTGGAATCAAAAATGATGTCTGCTCTCATAAAAATGGATTACACTTACTGTAATAACAACATCAAAAGAAACTGCATTTGAAATAAATATTGACTCGCTGGATTTATGCATGTGTATACATGTGACGTGTGTAGTTCTCTAAATAATGAGTTAATGCAGTTGATGAATAACAGGAACGTACTGTGTTTCTGTTAACAACACAAACACTTGGCACGCCTTTCTTAGCAATATTTAAACCAGCGTTTCCTTCAATGATTTCACACCCTTTGGAAGTTATCAAATACAGCTGGTCACGGTGCAACTTCAAGTATGTAATCACTGGTAAGCGAACGCAGCGATGGACCATAGTTGACATCTTGGCTCTTAACAAGTTGACTGCGTTTGTCTTGAAAGCACAGGGGCTGATGGGAGCGTATAATGGAGGATGACCACAGGGACATGGCCCAGGTGTCTCATTGCTGAAACAGGAGAGTGAAGCTGTCAAGGTGTGACATATGAGCTAATGACCTTTGGTCTTAGAATAGCATTAGAGTGGGGGTGCTGAAAGGTATCCTCCACACAAACGGTTCTGAATAGTGTTCAAACAATTTAACTACAACCAGAGTTGTTGAATTTGTGTTGGACGCCTCCAGAGGTGGCTCTGACCTGATGAAAGTTGGCTCACCTGAATTAAGCTCCTTGACCAAATAATTTCTTTAATATTCCCGCTCCTTGTTCATATTGTTTACCTATTTTCTTCATATAATCCTGCAGCACAGTGAGGATTTGAAGCATTAAGGAGACAATTGTTTGTGAAATACTTTCACATAATCCTATGACCCACTTTTGGTCTTTGCAGAGAAATCTCATTGAATTCCTTTATATGGTTTTATCGCAGGCCCCTCTCAAGAATAAATTTCCATCGCTTAATGTAAATGTGAACTCAGTTCAAGCCTTTTTTAAGAGATGATTCCTATATAGCCACTCAGCACAACGATGACTCTCCTGGTGGGTGAGCAAAGCACAAAGCAGACCTCAACCTGTTTATTTTAACAAATGTAAATGTAGGCGTTTTTTTTTTATGCCAGGGACTGTCTGTGGAGTTCATTTCCAGGGTTTCTGTAATCTTAATAAATAATAAAGTGTTGATATTGCAGCTATTGTGTAAGAGTTTGGCATTTGTATTTGTTATGTTAGCCAGGCGACGGGAGCAGGTACAAAACCTGGAGACCTCAATGTGACGTTTTAAAATGCATCATGTTTGGATGCAAATCAGCGTTCCAGTTTTAAAAATCACTGGTTCATATAAAGCTGTGAAAAAAAAGACCCAAATATGAAGATAGGAAACTTAAAGTTGCCTCTTTTCCTTTTTTTTCTCTTCACAGGGTTTAAGTCAAGCCATACTTAGTCAGGAAAAATGTATTTGTTTAGTTTGGCTCAGCAAGTTTAAACAAAAGCCAATTAGTTGATTTCCTCCTCAAGACAAGACAAGCTGTGCAATGTCAACTATCTGCAAATAAAAGGCAGACGTGTTGCAATTTTAGAAAGAAAAATAAAAATATGACCATCAAAGTTCTGAGCATCACAATCACTGAGAGGAAGGATAGGAAACAGAAAACTGGCAGAGAACAGTGAACTTCCGAGCTGCGCTAATGTCCACCAGTTAAAGCTGTTAGTCATGTCTAAGGAAGGAAACAACAGCAGTTTAGTCATTGGTCAATCTGTTTATGTGACATATTACATAAAATACATTTACATACATTTTTTAATTAAGCTACAAACAGTAAACTTAAGTTGTGTCATTTTTAGAGCTGGTTAAGACTTTCTGATGCTAGTTGATCATTCTAATTAGTAGTTTCTCTTAATTAAAATCTAATGACGCACAAAAAAATAACATTTATAATTATTTTAAACGCCACTGGTGTAAAAGTCTCATGAGACATGCTCCTCGTTAAGCAGCGCTGGGGTTATGTGGTGATAGTGTGGTTTGCTTGATGTGACAGGTCGATCCAGTGCCTCTGAGACCATTTCAGCTGTTTCCCGACATCCATACATACACATGAAGAATTATAGATCAGTAATGCATTTTAAATTGTATATCACAATAATAAATTATGACTATAAAATAATGTAACAGTATATCATCTGTGATCAGTCATTAGCCATGTAGCATTTTTTAGAAACTCCTCTTTTTCTTTTAACAAATATTATTTTATTTATAGTTTTAAAAAACAAATTCAGAAAAACAACAGTTTCCAATGCCCAAAGACACAGTATAAATATATACATTATACACAATTATCAATGTAAAATTGATGTGCTGTGTAAATTATTTAAACACCATATGTATATAGTGACAGTTATGGCTGCAGAGCTGTGTTTCATGGTGAATACTGTATATACCTGAAAGATATCTATGGGATATTACCATGAATTTCATTAGAAACTGCATATGAAAAAAGACATATTACATATAACATATGGTACAATTTAATTTACTTGACACAATGAGAGAGAGAGAAGACCAAGATGTGTTATTATACCAAGAGGACATTTATAAATGTCACGCATACAGTACATGAACATAAAGGCTGAATGCTAGTTGATTTTTTTTTTCTTTTCACACCTGAATCTCATTTTCCCCTTTACTAAGAACTACAACAGGTAAATTGACACCATGTGGCAAGCTGTAAAGAGAATTTCCTGGTGATACCACTGAACTTCCTTGATCTTAAGCCGCCGTCAGCTGGGACCATCCGTCACATTGGAGCAGAAAAGTGAAAGCAGAAAATATCTCGTACGAGTGTGACTAGAACCAGACCCAACCAGCCCATATGGCCTCATAAAGAAGTCGACCCCACACTGTAAACATCTCCCATTTTTAGAACGCTTAGCAGACGACATTAACCAGACGGTAGCTCCTTCGCCACAGAGCTGCTCTGACCACAACATTGTGAATCTGAAGAGGAATCTCCCTTCTATGTTCCTCTACATCTGTGACACTTAAAACACAACAGGACAATGATTGCATTGTGATATTTTGCCAGTGTGTTTAATGTCTCGATGAGGGCAATTACTCATGTGATGACAACAGCTCGAAGTGTTACTAGTGTTTACAATGTGGATGTTTCTACTAAAATGTTTCTAACAACTGGCATCTGCTGGTCTTGGAAACCTCAAAAAAAAAAACACATTTCGCACTTGCTTTTATCTCTTTTCATTTCTCAATAATTACACAAAAGCTGTGATCAAATCTGCGGAATCCTTTTGATGACTAAAACAGTCCAAATAAGTCTCAGTGACATCAGTAGCATTTAGACTTCAGCACATTTTTAGTGGATTATTCAGAAGCCTGAATCCACTCTGGTTTGGAATTTCCTGTGAAGACTGTGCTGCCATTCATATCCCAATCACTTTGATACGAGCCATTCTCTGTAGTCCTGATGACCTCACTTGAGAGTTCCCCCAAATCTCTCCAGATCAAAGAATGTGATGTTTGACTATAAGATAATAGTGCAAACCCCCCAGAACATTAGATCAGACCCAGACTTTGTTCCCAACTCGCTTCCTTCCATCCATTGTAGCTCTGTATAATCGCCACTCTAAATAAAATAAAAAGGAGTTTGAGAAGCACAACAGAAACGCACAAAAAGTCAAAAGGGAGCGAGCACTTAGTGGAGTAATGATGGCATTTAGCATCACCAGCCTCCCGGTTTGTGTGACCTAGATAGAGAATGACACAAGCACACTGTGGTGACTGGAATCACTTCCATTTGCTCCACACTGCAGCACTGCTGATATATTTCTGCTGAGAGATAGGACGACTGTGTCAAGCACAATATGCAAATTTCTGTATTTTTCACAAAAGCCATCTGACGTTTCGCATCAATTTTAAGGATGTTCTTCAGCAGCAGGGAAAAGTTCAGGGAGTTTACAGGAAAGTAGTCAGAAACAGTTTTCCTGTTGCTGCATATTTTCTGTAGAGATCCCTCTTTTTTCCTTGTTTGTCGCTTCTGTATATCGCAACTTCAGAGCGTCAGCTTTTGTTTGTTTATTATTAGATGCCGAGCCCTCAATCTCTATATGATTGCTGTGTAACGATGTTCCAACAAGGGCGCCGTCTCCAAACTCCTCCGAGTGGCCGTCCTCATCTCACTTTTTACATATTCATGAGGAACAAGTGATATTTTGGTCTATGAGACCTTCATCAGCAGGGAGGCACATTGAGATGATGACAAATTGGCATACATCTGCGAGCATGCATGCAGAATCACACACACACGCGCATACATAGTCAGTGTCTTGTCACTGAGCTGAGGTCCACTAAAGAGAAGAATCCAAGGGCATCTTCTGGTCTCAGACGCTCCCTAGTCTGACAAATCTGCCTCACTCTGCACTTTCTGCATAATTCCCCCTACTACGGGTCTAAATGACCTGCGTGATTGCCATGAATATCAATGTCACGCGTGTCGGGCTGCTTCAATTCACTTTGGTTTGATGCATGTCGCCAGCTTGATCGTTAAAATGCACTGCTGGGCTGGAGGAGGAAGAGCCACGGGGCAGATACTGCTGGCCGAGGCGCTTATGTCACCTTAAAAGTCGTATATACTTCACTTTTAGGAATCTAATAGAAATGGAATGCTCCTCATACTGATGGACACCTCTGTTACAATCTTGAGAAACTTAGTCACTGTCGCTTGCTGGGAAAATAATCGTTAGTTTGACCTCTTGTGCAGTCATAACTCAATTTATGTTTTAGCTCCCGCGTTACCTCTGACTTTCATAGGCAAGCCGGAGTGAAAAATTTGAGTCAGACAGCCGAAGTGGACGTCAGCTGAAGTGATGAAGTCTTGTCACACAAGCTGCTGTGGATTTACTGTTGCATGTACTTTCATCAACACAGCTGCTTGAAGAAACATTTTGAGGCACGCAACTCAGATCTAGACACATTAAGCACAATTATTGTTGCAGCAGCAGATTCCAAATCATGACATTTTTACTGTACTGTTTTGAAACAAATCTCTTACTTATAAGGTTCAATGAATTTGGATTATTCCTTTAAGTTTACTGTTCTAAGCCAGAAAAGGTATAAATAGTGAGTGGTGCCTCCAGACTCTCACACACACACACACACACACACATACACACACACTGTGCCCCCTCACTCACCTGCAGCTCATTCAGTCCAATCAGCTCCAGTGTATAAGCCCTCAGCCAACACACACTCATTGTCGTGCTGTTCACCAGGCTTTTCACCGTGATTCTCCAGTGAACTGACCTGCCTTACCTGTGTGTTCCTTGTTTGTTCTGAATCTGTGTGCCCCTTTGGAACTGCTTGCTTGTTTCCTGGATTGACTCCTCGTGTTTTCCCTGTTTGTGACAAGCAGCAGCAGCAAGTGAAAGTAACAGTGGGTATCTGTGTTGTACAACAGCGTTTTAAATTCACAACTGACCTATGGTATCTCTGCTTTTTTAATAAAGAATCAACAGTAGAGCGCTTTTATGTACTTGCTAAGTTTAATATGTACATAAATGAACGTGCTTTTTCAGAAGTTGGACATCTGTGTTGTTGTGTTTGTTTTGTTGATTGGTGTTAGGAAATATTCTCATATTCTGAGATGTTACATTTGATTTTCATTAGCCATAAAGTGTAATAATCAAAATAAAAATTTATCAAAATAAAAAGGAAAGGAAGGGGGGATACAATAACTTTCAGACATACAAGAGTATATTGTGAAATTAGAGCAGAAATTCATGATCTTTTTATTTAGGAAAAATAATTAAACAATCTGTTTTTGTTTTGTTTTTTTTGGCCATTTCTTAAAAAATTAGGTATGTCGACAGAAGAACCCCTGTATTTTTGACAGCATTGTCATATCTTATAAGCTGAGCATATGTTTGAAATAGAAAATATGAACTGTATCTATAGCAGACAATACAAATATAAAAAGTATAATATTTGCCTGTGAATTGCAGTGAAGCAGAACCATATCACAAATTTGCTTATGTATAGTAAATGTAGTGTAAAAGCCAAATCACACATCCCATTCGGCCTTTGACTTATTCGCACTAAGGATGCACCTGCACTACACATCCCTTCGTACCAAAATTAGAGATGCACTCAGACACATTCCCCACGTGTGCACCGCCGACCATGATGACAACTAGTAGTAGCAGCAACAGCTAGAAGTAGAGCACCTTTCTGAACACGGATCACTGAAAAGTGTAAATGCTTGACAAGAACAGTTTCAGTGATGTCACAATACAGCACACAGCTTGCCACATATACGCACTATGTTGCTTTATCATTATGATTATGTGAGATTATGTCACAGTGGGCTCTTGCTGTCATTCTGTCAGTTTCTCTAATATGACACAGGCTACCACTGGTGCTCGGCCAGAACAAGTGCCCTTCGTATAAAAAATCCCCTCTGCCAGATTTCAACATGGAGCGCCATCAGGCTCAGCTGCTACAGCATCTGACCTCTCTAACTGGCTGCTCTCCACCACACATTACAGTTGTATAATGAGGGTGAAAAAAGAACACTGGCTCAAGTTTTAAAGTTTGGATTCATTCTATTTTACCTTTCGACGTCACATCTGTGTGTCTATCTTTTTAAGCCGCAGTGCAATCTTTTCTAAAATGCTCCAGGACTGTTTTATTTATTGATTGTTTTTGTGTGCGGCGCGCAGGAATCAATGGAACATCCCCCTAAACCATCCTTATCTGACATTTAAGGCAGGCAAAAGCAAACACGTAATTATCTGACGCAAATGAGGAAGAAAAAAAAAATATGAAAAAGACAAAAATATCCACAGTCAGGAGAATCTTTTTTTTTTTCTTTTCTTTTTTTCTCTCTGGTGACTTCAATATCAGTCCGAATTGATCCCTTCAGCTATTTTCAGTCTTCTTTTTCTTTACTGAGAACATCTAAGATGTTCACATGACACACACACCACTAGCTTGATGTACTCGGAGTCCTGAAATCAAAGACAAGGTCTAATCTTACCTTCCGAGCTTTTGTTCAATGTGACCACTTTAAGCCAGGCCAGCTTAGGCACTTGCGTGTGCAGTGCTGCTCTATAAAAATAACTGCATGGACAATGTGTGAGTAAATTTGGACCCGTGCCTTTTGATTTTTTTTCTACTTATGTCACTTTCCAGGACGTCACATTTAGTGAAGTTATTTTAGTGAGACCGTTTGGCACAAATAAATTGTGTTAATAACCAAAAGACTGAAGCTGATGTTTCCTGATGCTTATATTTTTGAAGTAGCACAGAAATGTTGACTGCGAGATAAACTCTTACTTATCACACTAGTAGCTGTTGTGTAGTGCAGGTTTCTGAATGTAAGCTTTTCTGGTGCACCTTGATCTTCACCAGCAGTAAGATCGAGTTATCTATTATTGATTCCCCACAACAAAATATGTGTGCTCTTCAAGACGATGCCGGCGTCTGCAGTCATTGTTTTATTAGGAAAAAATAAGACAACACAATCTCAAGTAAACAAAGTAAATAAATAAATAAATAAATAAAAGATCGTCTGGATGGGAGTGACAAGTCCAAACGCAGCAGTTTGTCTGCACAAAGCAACCTCAAATTCTTTTTAAGGACATTTGTTCTCTACAGCTGCACTTCTAGTGCAGAGCAGATATGCACCCTCTTAAGTACGAGTTGGCCTATCTAAATGAAAGGTCGGGGTTTATAGTTTTAAATGCTGACGTGGGAGCTTACTGACGTGAAAAGCAGCCAAGAAGTTCAGTGGTCAGCCATCGCCCATTTGCAATAATTGTGAATTATGTGTTCTATAAAATGTCAGATGATAAAGAGTCGGAGCGGTTTCTCCTGAGACATAACTGATGTATATAAATTGAGCGCAAGCAGAGGCCACAGAGCCACTGTGACGTGCATGAAGGCGAGAAGGTGTGTAAACAGGAAGGAAGGTGGCCTGAAAGTAAAGAAGAAGAGGTGGGGAGAAACCCATCTGGAATTTCTTCTATTATTAGATGGGATTTTTGCCTCAGAGGACATTAAGAAAGAACGTCACAGCTCATTATTGTAAGCGGGACAGCAGGGGGTGTACGTACAACGACAGCACCATCTCTGTCACACACTTGATCCTGTTTTATTAACACACCGAGATACTCCCTCTCTATGTGGCTTGTTTTGCTGTGGATCAAATGAAACATGCTGGAAAAACTCAAAGATCACTTATAGTTGCCAAAAGCAGGGGGGGTTATATGTTATATGTTAAATGTATTCACGATAACAATTTTAATGTTGGATTAGGTTTTATGATTTTGTTATTGCCATTTCAAATATAAAAAAAAGTTGAAATAATTGATTTGATGCATTAAATATGAATGTTTGATTATAATCAAACAATGTTTTTCTTCTTTTTTTTTTTTAACAAAAAGGAAGTCGTAAGAGTCAAACTGACACATGCACTATTAGACTGCAATCGCAGCAGCTGCGTTAATTAAAGCAGACTGTGAGGTTAGATATAATCAGATGGGATTAGATGAAAAGCATTGTCCTCTGAGGACTTTCCCACCGCTCAGTTAACTCGGCAAATAACCTGAATAAAAGAGAAGCGTATTGCAATATTAATTCATTCTGTGCAGAAATGGATACCATATCAATTATGCAATAAAAAAAAAAAGACCACCTAACAAATTCATACAATATGGAAATGGGATCCACAGAGAAGGGGGGGGAAATTTAGGAGCATTTTGTGGATGTAGCCTGGCAGGAGGTGTTGGCCACAGTCGACACATCACTTTGTCCTTTGTTTCTCCCTGGCAGAGGAGAACTCCTGTAACCTTTTCTGTCTGGAACTGAAATGAGAAATTTAGTTGTTCACCCTGGGAACTAAGCTCATTAAAACACACTGGGCTTCAACTCATATGTTTCAGTATCCAGGCCATAAATATGCATTATTTAAGCATACGGCATTATCTGTCTCATTGTGCTGGATTTAAACCTGAGGGCAGTGTAAAATATTTTTACTAATTTGTCATCCTCATAATCAGGAAAACATGGGGATATTTTCAAGCATTGTTTTAATTGCTAATTTACTGAGATAACCTAAACTGCGGTTTAATTGAGTCATGGTTTGAAATATTGTGAGTGTTTCTTTAGGCACATAAAAGGAAACAAAAGCTACTTGTATATTTTTTTAAAGTTATTTCAAAAAAGCTCATCCATGCAGTGTCAGTTATATAATACGATGCTTGTTATCCTTATTCTTACCCATCATGCCTTTGAGTCTTTAAGGAACTGTCATGTACTTTTAGACAAAATCCTTCTTTGCTCCACTGTGACAATATGCATCAGCTGCGCTCTTCTGTAGTATGTTTCATAAATTCCCTGGATGACAAACATGCATGATCTGAGAAGCCAAAGAATTGATTATATGGCTGTCAGATATCTGACGGCTTCAAAATCCAGCTGCTGAAAACCCTTTAGGAACTTTGTATGTTCCCCTGAATTAAACGGCGTAACCTGCAAATGGGGAGAACACACCCAAATAAATCCCCTTAGAGCAGCTCATTCGTCACCCTGATGATAATCTATAATAGCCAGGTTGCTTGCTTGTGTGGGCCTCGCTCAGCTGCAGCCCGGAGACTCCAGTTGCCATGTATATTTTTCCAGCAAGAGGGTGAGTAAGCAAGAAAATGAGACGGTTTGGATTAGGCGAGATTTCTACAAATGCAGCATAATTTCTGATGACATTGCTCTTACTAACACAGTTCCTCATCATTATGTTTGCCCGTCTGCAGACTTCCAGCGTGGCACCGTGCCATAAAAATTGACCGTCGGCTGTGCCTGTGGTTTGATGACAAATCTGTCATCTGTTTTGCCTACCAGCTTCTGCTTACCCCTAAAACGGTCAAGTGATTATATTATGAAGCATCCTGGAGTTGTTTTTTTTTTA
>OMLM01008283.1:85221-110501 GCA_900302695.1 Helostoma temminkii
GAAATGTACAAAATATCAATTCACACTTTTTACTTCCAGTCAAACTATGCTTTAAAATACTCCTAATCTATCCATTAAGACTGTTTGCTGCTCAAAAATGTTGGTTAAGTGGAAAGGTGGTAAGTAATTGACTGTAACAATCAGTGGATAAGTGAACCTAACTTCATCTCAAGGTGCACCATTTTAATGTGAGGTTTTTTTAAGTGATGCAGGCCACAATCTTTGTGAACTGATTAATTTTTTTACATAAACCAAACCATACATGTATACCTACATATTGCAAACTAGTAGTACAAATGAGTATGTTGTTACAATAAATAAAAATGTATCGTATCGCTTTCAGCAGATATGTTGACCAAGTACAGGTTTCTTTAAACTCATGAGGTCATGTGGTTTCACAAATTGTAACTTTAAAGACAAATGTTTTCAGACAGAATATGATTTTCTGCAGCTGTCAAATATCACTCAGCACAGAGCTGACATGGTTGCACAGCATCACTATAGCACAGCCTACGAATGCCTGAAGCGCTTTGTACAAAAATCACTTTAGTACATTTTCAAATCAGCAATTACACCCATAGAAAGGTGATGTTTGATAAGATAAAAAAAAAAGACTGTGAAAATGCTCATTTCAATGTTGCAATTTTCTGTGTAGAAACCACGCTGATGGATGGCTGATTGTCTAATCTGATTATTGCTTTTATGATCTTTTTTCCTTTGAACCAAGAAAATTATATGTGTCAACGTTCCCACCTGTTCTAAAAGGAGAATCCCACTTTGCATACTGTTTAAAACACTAAACTAAATGCTGACATAACTGCCCACATAAGACACTATGTTTATATAATCTACAACTATAACAGTAATTTCTAGATGCTGTTGCCGCTGATATATTTTCACTGGAAAATGTATAACTCATTTTAAAAAAACCTGCGATTGAGTTCCACAGTAAAACAAACTTGTTTAGCAAGCATAATTAGCACCATGGTTTTTTTTTTTCAAAGCGCGCTGGCTGGCTAAAGTGTGTGTTGCATTATGAGTAAACATTTCTATTGTTATCACAAGAGAATTGAAATGTGTTTATTTCAAAGATGTCGTTTTGTCTGGCATGTTAGAGCAACAATCCCTCTCTGCACGCCACACCTAGGCTGCAACTCTGTCGGCAAGTCGCCATTCTTTGTAGTCTGACTGGCTAATTAATAAACTGCTCAATCATCAAAGGAAAAGCAAGTCAGGAGCAATATTCCTCATGCGGAGACTTTGATTCAAAGTTGTTTCAAATGGCAGCAGGAAAGTTAAATTGCAGGACAACCAATCAAACTACAGTTTGAATTATTAAGTCAAGATTTAGAATTTTCTGCCTAAGTCATATTTTGATAAGGCAAAGAGATAATTTAAGCTGATGTCAGTGGTGATGCTGTTATGCTGGGTGACATATTGCTTCATAATGATGGATATGGGCACTGCAGTTTATTTTGAGTCAATCCCCTGTGGTAAGTAATCACTAGGGCGACAAATGTGTATTAATCTGCAGCTAAAATTAATCCCCAACAAATGTACAGTTTCAGTTTGAGTGATGCTGGCTACAAACTACGATGCCCAGATGTCTTGTGAATGTACTGAGTACTAATATAACTAATGTATATCTTAAGTAAGAACAAGTTGACTTTGGGTTAGTGCAACAGACAGGTCTAGAAAGCACTAACAGATGGACTAACAGATGGAAAAGGAAGAAACAAAATATATCTTTATCTTACTGCTTTAAAATAAATTTCTCTTTTTCTATTCTTGACCGGTGACTCATACATTATGTTGGGCTATTATTAGTAGGGTTCATCTCAAAGTATTTCCAAAGAACAACATTATGACTTAAGCATCTCTTATTGTATAGTGTCAGTAGATGGATGGTGGACTTCAGGTGCTATAGCAACAATCTACTTTTAATATGCTATAGTTTCTGTTTTGTTTGTTCTTTCTGCTTTCTACCACATTAAACACAGGAAATCATTTTATTATAAGGTGTATGTTCAAATTATAACCCTCAACATCAAAGTGAAAATAAGATTTAAAAACATTCAGAGCAATTAAAATTGTATTCTGACTAATTATAATCCTAGTCAGGTACAGCTTCACATACCAGGATAACTCCATCCTATCTGACTAAAACGGTTTTGATTGCTTCATAAGAATATCTGCTACTAGTAGTTCGTGATAATGAAAAGACTTAACTGTGATTAGAATAAAAAATGATCCAGTGACCCTAAACACACTGCCAACAAAATAATGCACTAGCTGAAGGACAGGAATGTGAATGCGAGTGGCCAAGTCTGACGCACAACCTAAATTAGATTTAAAATTTGTGGATCACCTTAAAGAGCAACCCTGTCTCCGAAAAACTAAAGTTTCTATACAACTAAAGTGCAATTGACCAATCACCACAAAATCTAAATGCACAAAGTGTGTAGAGACAAATCTGTATATGGATGGCTATATTTGCCTTATGTCACATGTAAACATGTAGATGAAGCTGGAAAGCTTTCTTTTTAAAATCTATTTCATGATATACATTAAACACAGTTAACTTTCTCTTACTGCAGATTAAAAAAAAATCTTGTTTACCAAGAAGTCATGTCAGCACTAGTTACAGTAGGTAGGCTGTGCGTGCAACGACTGCAATTTATATAACAGCCAGCTATGGAAAGAAACTGAAAAATGTCCTCAGGCTAGTGGCATCAAGCTACTGACACTATCAAAATCAGTGTGAGGATCATGAGACAATTTGTGGCAGCTTACATTCTAGGTATGAAACGTAATCATGAGACTAAGATATCACAAGAGTGTGGTTTGGAAGTTGCCTTTAAACAGAGCTCTATTCTGTAAAGTCAGCTGCACTCTAAACTTTTTTCTTTTACACTGATTTTGTTCTGCTCAGATTTCTGAATAAGCATTATTCAGCGCCACTGTTTGTGCTTATCAACTGTTAATCAAAGAATGCAACTCTCAGCCACCACTGAGTCATCAGACCACTTCTGCACCTGGCATAAACAGATGTAAATAGGGTCAAATATGTTTAGACATGCCTCGAAATGACATATTAGCATTCTGAAGCCCTGAGGCACAAATAGCTGTGAGCTTGCAACTAGCCATGCCCTTTCACTTCTCGGATACAATTTAACTATTTAAGATGGAGTATGAATGTGGAAGCTTTTTCAAATGACAAAGGTGATGAACAGAAGCCAGTCAGAGTGAACCTGCGTTCTTTCCTCAACCATAAAAACAAACTAGCAATTGCACAATCATTGTTTATGCTTTTTTTGTGTGTGTTTATATGTGCATCGTGTTGTTGCAGTATCGAGATTAATATTTTATCAGCAGAGGCGTTTTGATGCCACATCTCTCCACATGCAGATTTAATGCAGCTTGCTCCATTTTATCCACACTGATATGTCAATCAATGGCGTATTTGTAAGAACACATCTTGCATCTCGCAGATAACAGAGCATAAACTAAACTAAGCTTGACTGGATTTTGATCGGCACTCCTGCTCAGATCAATGAACATTTTGAAGCTCTTTGCTCTTTAAAGATGTGCTTATGCAACAGATGGGATTTTATCCAAGATCCCTCACGTGGGAAAGCAGAGATTTACCAGTCAGCAGAAGAGAGAATGAATTCTTCCTGACCAACAGAGATATTTATGCTTATAGAATTACTGGCAAAATCTCCCCAGAGAGTCTTTCCCTTTTTTGCCATATGACTCTCCCTTCCTCTTTGGATAATAAAGCTCTGGGAGTCTGAGTGTGGCCCTTAGAGGTCAGAGGTCACCTGTTTCACACCTGGATACACTGAGCCCACCCAGTGGCAGGTGATCCAAGTGACCAATTATGACCTCCAGGTATGCTATCATGACCATATGTATTTAAGTAGCCCACTGGGACCAACGGGAGGGTCAATTATAGAGACAATATGTCACTTCTGAGTAAAGTGATGGATTTGTCAGTATTTGCTCATAGCCTATGCTTTATTCTTATTCCTCTGGACATGCAAACATGTAACTTTGAGCTGATTTTTCTTTCTTTCTTTCTTTCTTTCTTTTTTTTTTTGGCTTTTTTGATCAGTACTGTGTATGTCTTGGAGTCCTGGCATGAAAACCGTCAGCATTTAGTATGCATCATACTGTACAAATTGAATCCTCAGTGCCTGTTCCCACCAAGTCTCGCAGTAGGTCTTTTACAGTCCCTTAAGGGTTTTTTCTCCACATGCCTCCTCAGAACTCTGGTTGCTTCTATTCAGGGGACTGAATTATTTGTGACTGCATTGCTATTAAACGTTGGATTTTATGTTGAGGAACCATTACCATTACTTGTGTTGAGCTATCAGAATGACTCTTGATTTGTTCATTGTAATAAGCTAAGTTAATTTTTGCAATCCATCTTTGCAGCGTTTTTTATATGATATTATTATATTATTCTGATTGCAACCAATGCTCTCTCTTTTTTTCCCCCTTTCTTTTTTTAATAACCACAATGTGAAAGAGTTGAGACACCATACAGGTGAATCTGGAGAATCTCATCAACATGCATCATTTACAAGTAACAGGACAAGCAACTGATGAGTTGAGTTTCTGTGGTGGACAAGAACCACAGAGGATATTAATGTAGAAAATATGGAATTTTTATCCACAGTGGTGAACACCTACCTCGACCTCACTGTGCTTCCACAGAGATGTAATATTTGATCAGTGGGTAGCATTATATATTATCTTTCATCATGCTCACAATATTTCAAATTGATGTCCTTTCTTCCTAATTGGTACATCTCTCTTATTTTCTCTGTGGCTGCTGGTGCTCTTCTGGAACTATGTTCATTATAGAAATATGTTCAGAGAACAGTGTTTCAGGTAAAGCGTGGTGCATTTAAGATGTTTTGTGGATGTTACATGTGGCAATTACAGTTTGAAAATTACAGACCCGTACACAGAATAGTTCTTGTGGAATTTCCAGAATTAAAAGATACTGAATAAATAACATAAGGACTTTTATGTTTAAAGGCTATGTGGAGAAAATGCTTTTTCAACCTCCCCCTTCAAAGGATTACATGTACAGTGTACAGAGATAAATTGGTTCTTTTATCCCAGGCGGATTCCTGGCCTGAGCAATAACCATCTTCAAACCTTATCCCCAGTCTTTCTACAAGGAGCATATGAATCTTTATCAACACAAATCCAGAGCACTGGTAAACAGACTGAGAAAAAGAGGAATGAATGATGTTTGAAGTAATTAAATCAGTTGATGCTGGTCTTATTTTATCATAACTGCAAGCGCGTTAGCAAGAGGCAACCCAGTCTCCTAAAAATTACGTCCCTATACAACTAAACTAAAATGACAATTACAGTTGTATGAGGAACATAATTGCAACCGGATTAAATTTTCTGTTAAAATAATGACCATATGGTAACAATTAATGTTAATGTTGACAAACATGATCTGTCACAAGATCAACAGTTTGAGGATCACCAGTGTTTCACTAGAGATATGGTACCTTTGACCTCTTGCTGGTGCTGAATGGAAATCATAATGCCAAACTTGCCAAAATTAAACAACAGTTGTGGAGGCATTTCAGTAAAACCTAAAACTCTCCAACTTATGGAGGCACTAGGCCTAGGAGCTGGGGTTTAACCTCTGGAGATGATTAATTTGTGTGCTGATGTTTAGGGAAATGCATTCAGTATTTTGTGAGGAATATTAATCTGGACTGAAGTAATAAATCCATCAGTAAGTTTTCCAACTTTACGTAAAAAACACATTATTTAAGGCAAACTCAGACAAAAAACTGTTCCACTTGTACAATTCTAGGTCAATCTTGTAAGTTGTTTGCTCCTCTGACAATTTTAATATAGTAATGCTGTTGTAATTGGTCCTCCAGAGCCCGATCCAATATAGCTCACTCTTTTAGGTGTTAACGTTGAATATTAAATGTTTAAAAGGATGAGCATGAACAATGTTACAGAAAAGAACTTCACAAAGAGTCAAGCAGATTTACATTTTGTCTTCTTTGACCCTCAAATCCAGAACACTGGCATCAACAAGAAGAACAATTCTGACTGCAACTCTTCACCAACATCAGCCCAAAAGTAGTGACTTTAATTGACACAATCACTCCAACTGTGAATTTAATGAATTTGGTGTTGATTTACACACAGAATTATACGTATTTTACCTGGCAATTAGAACATCCAGTGTTTGTGCTAATAGTTGTACACACATAAAGACGAGATGTAAGTAAATGGGGAAATCAAAGAAAATAAAGCATATTCATTTTTTTCTAATATCTCACATCCACCTTTTTGTTCCCTTGTCAGATTTAAAAATATATAACATTTTACACAGTAACAGCAATTCCCCTACAAGTATGAGCAGCGGAGAACTTGAATAATGCTTAAAGTCAGGGGTGTAGCTTCTTACACTAAAATGACCATCTCTGAGATGCAGCATTCAGGCTGGTAGGTGCCCATTATTCCTTTGTGTAGTTTGACTGCTCAAGCAAAAATGATAAGTGATACCTGAGCATTCCTTGTCTCAAAACATTGGCATAATTGTTTCAATAAACTGTTTCCTTTTCCTGTGAGATGACTGTAATTGGTACAAAAATGACATGACAGCAAATCCATAAGAATCTAGCAACCAGTGTAGTTAGAGCAAGAACAGGCTAGATGTTTTGTCAAATAATAGCTGTCTGCCTAGTCTCAAATTGGAGCTACAGAGAGTGGCCCATACTTCTCAGTAGATAAACTGTATTTATGCTGCGAACACAGACATTATAAATCAAACAAAAAAGCGCATAAGAGGTCCAAATACCTTAACAACGAGGTTGCTATGAAATCTTACGAACACGTGTGTTGATCAAAGGACGTACTCTGTTGATTGGCCTTTAGTAGCTGGTTTTTATTCAGGTGCCACAATAAATTGTTTGTATGAAATGGCTATATTTGATTGATCGCTGTTGCATTTGGTTTAGATGTGCTGGGTTCTCAGATGATAAACCCTAATAACTTAGGCCAATTGTTTTATCTAGCATCATGTAGTAAGCATTTGCCACAACACATAGCAGGTATGGCCAACCCTGGTTCTCAAGGGCCACTAAAATACAGTCCCGATGATGTTTTCCTGACAAATGTAATTGCCACTGCATAACGTTTTTGTAGCAAATGTATTTTGTAAATGAAGGAAACATCACACTTATTAACCAGAATCAAGTCGTAAGGAGGTGGTTGGGGTTGATGGTGGGTGTATATTGCGTAAGACTGGCACTCTGCAGAAGCAAGGTTAGGTTTAGGCATGGAAAATACATTGATTAGAGTTAGAGACAAATTGTGTTTGTGTTAAAATTTTTATGCAGACGTTGTGTGAAATTATCTGTAACATTTTTCATAATATCCATCCAACAATCTTTCCCTGAATTTAACCCAGAGTTGTGAGTGCATGACCCTAAAAATAAAACTTGGAAAAAAAAGTTGGAGTCATATTTTGGTGTGTTTGGATATTTCAGTGGAACAGAAAACTAGATGTTGTCAGTCAGATAATTTGGCGGACTCTTGACTGTGGACATTTAATTGATACGTTAAGTATTAACATATTTGCGACTTGCCAAATGTGAACATATGGTCATAATGCTGACAGAAAACATAATCTGGTTGCAATTATAATAAATTAATTGGGATTGCAGTTTAGTTGTATAGGAACGTAATAGAACGTAAGAGACAAAAGTTAAATCTCTTGAAAAACTTTTCATGGTTTCCAGACTGGCTTCCTGTCCTGCCCATATTTGGTTTAATTTTGCAGTGTTTAGACCCCTACTACACTGTTTGCTATCATTTTTGAAATGATGCCCCAATCATGCAATGCCTTACTGTAAGGCTCAATCCCATTTCTCCCCCTGAGCCCTACCCCTCTACTCCAGTTACACAAATGAGTACATTAAATTATCTTATTCTGCAATACTCATTTGCCTTCTGCCAAATATCAACTTGTGTCTCTTGTGTAGTGGAGACATAAACCAGGAAGTGTTCCCACTTTCTTTTTCCCTCGCTCGATTACTTTACTTATCTTTTAATACAACAAAACATCTTAAAACCAATCTTAAGTGTTTGTGCCTTTTGTGACTACAGTCCAGTCAAAACCATCACAGAAGTTTTGGGTTTAGGCTGAAATTGCAACAAAATGTAGAAATTCCATTGAAACAGAAGTCAGATAAGGACAGCTTCACCACTGCTGCCAAAATGTTAAGTGGTTTCACTTTTCTGTTTGGTTAGTGCAGCTTCAAATTTATGCAGAATACGTGAAAGAGTATTTACAAAATGGAAGAGTTGGAGAGGTTTTATTTTTGTATTGTTTTATGTACAGTATCACTTTAGCTAATAAAATTCATTATACCACTTTGACAGTTTTGTTTTGGCCTGCCAGCATCATGAACTGAGGAGCTGGCAGGTTCACTAGCACCAAACAGGTTTGAACAGAATACCTTGTTTTTATTGGCAATGGTGACTGTGTTGTTTTGCAGAAGCATACGTCTCCCATGATCCCAGGTTGTAATCTTGACTGATGATTAGCCAATTTACTGACAAGCTGGTTGCAGTTTGTCATGGATTATGTGCCTGCTGTGGTGTATGATGACGGAAGGTGTATTATTTTTACACGTGTTAGTTTTGT
This sequence comes from Helostoma temminkii, assembly GCA_900302695.1. NCBI lineage: Eukaryota > Metazoa > Chordata > Actinopteri > Anabantiformes > Helostomatidae > Helostoma > Helostoma temminkii. The sequence continues at coordinate 93,929 of OMLM01008283.1, forward strand.
GTATAATTAACCTGAACTAATCCATTTAGGCCTGTATGTTAAGGACCATATGGAGATGTTTATGCACACTCACTAGTGTATAATCATCTAGATATTCTGCATAGCAAATTATGTCAGATAGCTTATCACTGTATTTTTACATTAGGATTTTACTTTCACATATGTTCAGATGAGATGCACGTGAACACAATTACATAGTTGAAATTGTCAAATGTTAACCAAAGATGACATAAGGGTAATTAAATAAATTCAATTAAATCATTATTTGATTGATTTAATCACATTAGAATAAAATAGCAGTTAATTAACCATGAACTAATATGATTACTATGATCAAAAGCTGACATTTTAATTAGTTAAATCGTGTACTTGATGATTTAAATGACTTATTATTTCACTGACTTTTATCCCATTTCTTCTGACCTCAATTGTTTTGCTGCCACTTAAATGTGTTACATGCAAGTGTATTTTGTTTCTTGTTACCAGTTGGGGTAAGTGGTAACATGTCCATGACGGGTATTTATGGATGGTGGATATCACCACCCACCAATTTGTTGGTTGTAGTTATTTGATATAATTATTTCATAATGCAATAGATACATTATACTAGCTGTGTTTTTTTTTTTACATTAACAAAACATTCTGAATTTGAAAGTTGAATCACACATGTGACCTTCAGGATTTCTTCTGTGGCATTGGCACGAGTGGCCGTCAGTGCTATTACTCAACACATGAAGTCATTTCAGATAGTGTTGTTGAAAGTCAGCACGTTAATCCATCTCATCCATTTGTGACTCTATTTTCCATCACCATCCATCATTTTGTAAATCTGTGATCTCCAGTTCCCGACTGGAGTTAAGCAGATTAGCAAGCATATTGGGTCAAGCTCAGGTTAAGCACATGTTTGGGTTGTCTGTGTTATAGTCGGGATTTTGCTTTTCTACCTCAGCAACCCTCTAGGCTCATAGCATTCAAGAAGTGAAACATATAGGAATGTTATCTAACATTTGGGGCTTGTTGGGGCAAGCTGATGTGGTTATAAGTCTGAAACCCTTGGAGATATTTTGCTTCGTGATTTATTTACCCTCATTACTGTACTGTATGTTCAGCCTGCGTTTATAATAATTTGACATAGTCATCTATGTCATGTTATGATACTTAAATACATAGAATATTTCTGTTTGCATGCAGCCATTTACATCATTTCTGTAATGGTTCCTCATTGCTTAAATTACTGCCATAAGCTTTAGTGCTGGATATGAAATTAGTAAAATTAAGCTGGTTAATCTATAAAGATTCACTACACTGGGGGGGATGACACATTGATGCGTTGAAAGCATACTTAATTTTATCCACAGCGGGTGGCATTTTAAAAGTCTAATTTTTCACAATCAAATCTGATCTACAATATATTTTCAGTTAATTCAGTGGCCCTTAATAGTTTATGAAAGTCCTTTTTTTTTTTGGAAATGTGCCACTATGAATATGACTGCTGGGAAATAATGGTGTTTTGGATGAGAGCCTTCCCTCTATGCACTGTTTTATTTTGGCTGTATTTCTTAAGGCTCTTAAATCCCATGAATATCCAAGCACTCATTTGAATCACTCAAATCTTCTCTCTTTCAGTCTCCCCCTTGTTTTGTCCCTTCTCTTCTTTCCTTCCTCTTCCAATCGGATGTAAGCTATTGTTCTTTAAAAAAAAATAAATGTCACTCTCCAGCTGATGAAAAAAACAAACTTAACATAATGAGATAGGAATTGTCAATGCCTCAACAGTGACTTTTCTTTTTGCTGGCAAATCATGACATGGCAGTGAGGAAAAAATAATTAGGCTTATGTTACAAGAGTTGAAGTGGAAGAATTGTACTGGCAACAGATCAAAACGATCCGTTCATTAATTTAATTGGCTGCTATGAGATGACATGTATGTTTCTATGACTTCGTTAAACAATGATACTTGTGGCTTATGGGAAATTAGATATGTCCGTTCTTTTTGACTGCAGGAAAGAACAAGAGGGAACGCTAATCTGGCTTTGAAATCTGTGGAGGTTTTCCCCTCTTTTTCCACCATATAGAATGTTCCTGCTGAAATCTGTGGGAGAATGACTCTGAATGAACCCTGGCTATTATAGGTCCTCGCTCTGCATTAGTGTGCAGGCTAGCAAACCATGCTAATGCGCTCTCACTGCTGCACTCTCCTCTCTTTTACTCCCTGCACACACACATATACACACAAAAGCCCCCTGTGTTTGTGAGAGCACAGAGGGGGCTCACATCTCACTTTACCAGAGTGGGGGCATATCAGGAGGCAATTCCAGACTGTGTCTCAGAGGGCAGACAATAGCCACCTCTGATCAAAGTGGAGGAGATGCATGACACTTGAATTGAATTCAAGTTCATGCGCTGTCTATGACATTATGTACATAAGAGAGAGAGTGAAGGAGAGGTAGTGTTACAAAGGACAGTGACAGAAAGCACTGGAGAGAAAGAGTTAAGAAAAGAGAAGTCTTCAAGAAAGTGGAGAGCAGAAACATTCCAAATAAGGAGACAGGGTGATATCTAAAAAAGGAGAAACGAGAGAGCAAGTGCTGTAGAATCTGGATTGGCAGAGCAACAGTGCAAGTGGAGCGGCGTACATAAAGGCATGCCTGTTGAGTGACACATATGCCATCCAAGTCAAAGAGGACTCCTGTCTATCCAGTTGTGCGACAGATAGCGTCTCCAGATAGCTGATAAGCGCTCACTGCAAGTGACTGACCATGACCTCTTTCGCATTCTTTCGTTGCATACTCTAGACGGGCAGTTTCTAATATTTGCCATTCTAAACCTCAGAGTTTCCATTACAACCTCCTATTACCCCCTTGCAGTGTAATAAACCCTTTACTTTCTCCATATTGTCTGCTTGCCCTTGGTCTTCTTGTGCTACCATACAAAAGGGATCAGATGTACAAGAGGCGCCGCTCCGAGATCTTGTGAAAAAGGAGATTCTGTGACTTTTTACATGCTGAGTAGCGATGAATAGATTTGAAAAGAGACCGAGGCTTGTTAAACATACAGCTTCCAGTCAGCTAATTCCACTGAAACATAACTAGCTTTAGAATATTTGGTGAAAGTGTTGTTGACGAGGTAAACCCCAAGAATCTTGTTTGTTTCGGCAATCAGTGTTGATTGCTGTGGGGTTTTTGCACCACATTTCACGCAGACTCATTTTTCTTCTTTTATTTGACTCTTATTTTTGCCACACTGGGTATATTGCTAATGCTAACAAGACACTTTGATGTTTTTTAAGTCCCTGTATTCAACCATAAATAACTAATAATATGTCAGTTGGTGACAGATATTAAAGTGGTGACATAGCTTCACTTTCTTATTTTCAATGTGTCTCTGAGTCTGTGACAGTCATGGCCGGAGATATTAAGATCTTGGGTGGTCTGTTCATCTGTACTGAGGGAATTTCTTCAAAATTGGAACAAGCCAGGGGTGAACTTATTAGATTTGGGTGGTCAAAGGTCAAAGGTTTGTTCAATTTTTGTGAATGTGGTATCTCAATAACACATTAAGATTTTTTTTTTCAAATCTGGTACATGTGTCGTCTTTGACTCAAAGATGAACTGTTGCCTTATACATATCCCATGCTCAGCACCACAGTGCAGGAACTCCCACAGGGAATTTCATTACATCTGGCACAAATGTCCACTTAGAATCATGGATGAACTGATTAAAATATTAGTATTTTAGTATTAGACATGTATAAAGACTGCAAACTGACTGGTTGATGGAGACATACAACCTGTGAGGTGGTAATGTTAGTTCTATTCCAGCATACTGGAGACAAAAATGCTATAAAACAACACACCATCTTTTCATAGTTTTGGCTGCACACCCATAGCAACTCATAACTGCAGCTTCAGTCAATCAATTTTGTATCTTACAACTTACCAAAAAATCCCCACTCACTAGCTGTCTCCACCTGGGAGTGAATTCAATCAGAAAAGAGAGTGAAAGTGTTTTCAGAGAAAAAGCTGCATGCTCTGAGGCCTCTTTTCATTGCAACCTTTAAGGGCAGGTGCAGCAGATCTTTGAAAAACAAATCTGGTGATACATCAGGGTAGAAATTGGTAAATCTGTGAGACAAATATAGTTTTATCATACGAATCGTGGCCTGCGGTTAAAAAGGAAAGAAAAGGGAAAGTTTGGAAAAGACAGGGAAGAGAAACTAAACACGAAGGAAAAGCCAAGGGGCATTTAAGTGAATGAAATTTAAATCCGACAAAAACAAACCCTGTAAAAGAAAAAGTCAACAATTGTTTCTATGCATCTCCTAAGGCTATGTCAAGCCAGTGTCGGCTGATGTCATGCTGGGTGCAGTATGCAGATGTCCCCTTATGAAAACACACAAAACTAGATGCAGATCAGGAAGCAGCTGGGTCTCAGTGATTAAACAATAGTAGTAAAAAAGTAAAGAAAGATCATCTTTTCCCATGATGAGGCAACTACTTGTACTTATTGTGTTTCTTTTGCCAACAGTAGTTTGTCTTGAATACTGTCTGTGAGATAAGGTGAAATAATGAACACCATGATGAAAGCACAAGGAAACCAACGTAAGAATTATTGTCCGGTTGCACTATATTTGCTTATGGCTCACAAATATTGCCCTCACCCTTTCATGTATGAAACTTTGAATGAATGGGTAAAGTGCCTCTAGAAAAGTCATTTCACTCTATTAAAATTTTATTTCAAATGTGGGCCCCAGGGAGGAAAACATCTCCCAAAAACTTGAGAAAAATGATTTTTTCATGTAATATCCTGGACTCTAAAAGAAGCGCTGTGAGTTGCTACTGATAATGAAACATCACAAACACATATTGCTCTCGCGTTTTAATTTGAGCAAAAAGTATATTCAATTTTCATTTCCTGTAGCAGTTATAAAACATTTTACTTTCCTTTTCCTCCATGCTGTGGCTGTTTATTTGTCATTATATCCTAAATCAAATGGATTACTGGTCAAACTTTTCAAAATAAAAAATATACATATATATATATACATATCTTCACTTCCATCAAACAGCTCTGATCATTAAGAAACTGCCATAAAACTCAGGGTGTCCTGCAAAAACTCAACATTTGAACCTCACCTTCTTTCGATACACAGTTTCAAAAACTCATACATTTTCAGCATGGGTGGCCTCAGTTAGAAACAACTCCTGATCTGTGCACGATAATACAGGACCATCACTGACTGCAAACACTACCCACTGTTCTCTTTCTCTTTGGATGAGAGAGAATGTCACATCAAACCGCATGCTGAAAACAGGCAGTTTAATGCTGCATGGCTCCCCAGCATCCATACATACAATGCAGATCAAAAACTCTTTAAAAACGACTCACCAGTTCTTCTGTCTACCAAAAGTCACTGTACGAAACAGCAGGAAAGAGTTGACAAGTGGAACTTTGCTTCAGATGTAGTTTACCGAATGAATGCTGAAATGAGGAGCTGGTCTTAATGCTGAGTAAAATGCCTCCAGTTGTGTTTTGGATGGTATACGTATATACCAACTGATGAGGTGACATTAAACAGACAACATTTACTGTTAAGTTTGGCAGGATTGTCTCTAGAACAGAGCAAGCAGGGTTTTTTTTATCCTGTAGGCAGTTATCATGGCCAAACTAATATGGTTTGTGGCTGGGGGCACAGTGAGCACCACCTCCATTGTTCTGTGCAAAAGGAGTAACATATTTATGTGTTTGCATGTTCTCCTCATGTTTGCGTGGGTTCTCTCCGGGCACTCCGGCTTCCTCCCACAATCCAAAGACATGCTTAGGTTAACTGGGGACTCTAAATTGGCCGTAGGTGTGAGTGAGAGTGTGAATTGTTGTTTGTCTATATGTGGCCCTGCGATAGACTGGCGACCTGTCCAGGGTGTACCCTGCCTCTCGCCCCATGTCAGCTGGGATAGGCTCCAGCACACCCCTACGGGGACTAAGTGGTATAGAAAATGAATGAATGAATATTTATAGTTAATCAGATGTGTATGTGTATGGAATGAATTGAAGAGTTTTTTTTTTAATTAGTTCTTTGTACACCACCACATTAAATTTGATATGAAACACAAAGATATGAGCGAAGGCAAGACTTTTATATTTGGTTTTATAAACCTTTGGCATTAACTATTTGTGGGCTCATACATAGTGGGACTAATGGCTCACAAGCAGTTGCTTGACCAGGGTTCCCTCATTAATCCATATCTAATCAAACAGATTAAAGGCCTGGAGGTGGTTCTGAATGTTACATTTTGCATTTAGTAGCTGGTAGACCATACAGGACTAACTAAACTGAATGATTACAGAATTCTGTCATGGAGATGAAGAACCCTTTCACAACATCTAGCCAAGTCAAGAACACTCTTGAGGAGGTAGGCCTGTCCTTGTGAAAGTCTACAGTCAAGGCACAGCTTTAAGAAGGTCAATACAGAGGCTTTGCAAAAGTGAATGCTCAAAAAATACTCAAAAAAAGAAAGGCCACAATTACACTTTACCAGAAAACACCTACATGGTGGAGGCAGTGTTAACTTTACTCACATATTGTTTAATTTTGAATTCTAATGTGGTGCTGTACAGAGGACAAATTTTAAAATATTCTTCATTCCATTACTTACAAACCTGTAAGACTGGCATGTGAAATGCCAGTGAGATTTTAATTTCAGATATATTTCAGAGGTGCATGTCCCCAAAACAGATTTGCATTTAATCAAATTATCACAATTACCACAAATGACCTTGATGCAATGAAAATGTGGTTTACCCTTGTGTTACAAACCAACTCAGCTATGGGAAAAGGGAACAACAACACTAGATGGAACCGGTAAAACAAATATATTTCTCGAAATGGTCTGGTTCACGTACAGTACAAAGGACCAAAAATCAGGCTAATTATAAAGGGACAAATGCCCCTGTGGGTGTTAGAAAATCAAAGAGAACTTTTAATTTGAAGTTTTTACCTGAGATAACCTGATCAGAATCAAACTTCAACAAGCTCCCTTATCTAACCACGCCAAGTACAACGGTAGCAACAACTCCTCATGTTTTTTAAGTAGTTATGTAAGTGTATATGAGTGTGCACAAGTTTAATATTCTAAATCTGGCACAGTCTCCAGGGAACAAACAAGTGTCTCAATAACAACAAAGCACAAAGTTGCAAATATTAGATAACAAGTGAAAACAGAATCAAAAGACATTCTGACACTAAATCACAGCCGCACTGACTAACATTTATGGTGCACGCTGTAGCAGGGCGCCGGTCCAAGCAGGAGCTTTAAAGTTTCTTTAATTTTTTTATTAGTTAATTAATTTTTTTGTTGCTGTTGACATTACATATGAAATTTATTGCATTTAAAAGCATTTAAACATTTATATACTGGCTAGTTTGGCAGTTTGCTGACTCGGACAGGGTGAACATGACGCAGTCACTTCTGCTGGACACTGAAAGTTATGAGGCCTGTGAGAGTAAGGTTAATCAATGATGAACAAAAGAAAAGCTGTATCATATTGTCCTTCCATTCTTGGTTTAGAAATAGGACTGCACCATGTCGGAAATCTGTCTTCATTTTATGAAATGAAAGTGCAGCACAAGTACCACAAGTGCTGTTATGTGTCACCACCAGCAGCTGCTGGATGTGGACCATTCATCAGTGATTCATGGGTAAAATTACAGTTTCAGCAACAGATGCCATTCCTTTTTTTTTTAACCCGTAAAAATAAAATATAAAACAACGTTGCTCAGGAGAGCGATCAAAAGAAAGCATAAAGGTGTCAGTTTTGCTCAAAGCTCCAAAGTCTAAAAACACATTATTTGTGTATTTTTGTGTTAATTTTCAGAGTTAATTCACCATTATTGGTACTCCATGGAGAGATATCTGACTTTGGAGGGTGATATTATTATATCTGACAACAAGGGACCGATGCATCATTTCCCACTACAGCAGATGAAACAACAAATGGAAAGATTAAGAATTCAATCTGGCGACAGAAACACACACACAGGCTCATTGTGCATTTTTATTCCCAGGGTCTTGGACCAAACTTGATGTTATGAGATGTTCTCATGATTTATGAAAGTAACTACTCCATCAGCTGGAGTGCAGTCATGTTTTTGTCACTCCCAGACAGTGGCCTTGCACACACATTAAACACACACATGCTTTTGGGTACTCCAAATGTAATGGTGAGGGGGTAAAATAAAGCGGCACTCAATAAAATCCTGCATGTCTGGGTGGAATATTAAAATATTCAGCTTGTATTAAGTCAGAACTTCTTGGTGTGAATGAGTCCCTCAGTCAACCCCCTACATTATGCTAAATAAAAGATTGATTCCAATGCTGCCAACAGCTGCAATAGCAAAAAGAGTGAAACAAAATAAGAACATTTACGACCCAAATACAGAAAATGGCCCCAAATAACCACACAAGCTGTGTTTATAAAACATAAACAGATGAATAAGAAATAGGAAGGAAGGGAAAAACAAAGACGTGGGACTTTCTGATGCCAGCATTTCTTTGAAACTCAGTTAAATCCAGAAGGTTTTCCAACTCAGAGGCAGAGTTTGGTTGTGTGGAACGAGCCCCCAGAGTAAAGCAAACCAAAGAAGTGCTAATGCTTTTTAATGGTCTGCACTTGATCTGAGTGGCTGAGTGTGTCTCACACTGTTTACAGTATATAAACATGCATTTCCTTCTTATAAATATAGTATGTCGCTATCAGCAAGTAGGCCACCATCTTACGTGATACTAGTCCTACATGAGACCTTTTGTTTGTTCCTTTGAGTTCCACTCATGTTTGAGAATGTTTCTATGCAACACATATTTCTTTCTGCAATGAGACACTGATCTATACAGTTTACAGTGAAAAATCATTCTTGCATTCTTGAAAATAAAAGGTTAAAGTAACTTTTATGCATAATGCTTACGTTAGTGCTCTATTTGAACCATATTGTTGGATTTGTGTTTTGTTTATTTATTGTCCAAATACCAGATTTAAGGGAATGCGAGAATAGCCAAGTATGTTGACACATACATGTGAAAAGTAAAGCCAAGAAGTCCTATTTGAACTAGATACATTCATACATGGTTAAATGGGTATAGCACTCCATTAAAGTCTGATCACACCAACCTTTTTAATGTCTGGAGATTCTCAGATCATGTTATTTAGTGGTCATGGTATTCTAGATGCCCAGCAATAAACACAGGAGGTGGTCTGTGACACCACTTACCAACCACTTAGAATGCATCACTTGCCGACGGACTTTAACACCTATTCACACTTAGGCTAATGCGATTTTAACAACACACAAGATGAATGGAGGAGCTGTGACCCACATGTGACCTGAGTGACCCTCATGGTGTTAACAACTCCAGAGGTTAAATACTTGGGACCCTCAGTTAGAACTGACTTTTAAATGATAGGTTCAGATGAGAGATGGAATGTGCTCAAGTCACTTTTAATGAAATCTCCACTTGCAGCAGTGAGGTAAATTTGTGCTCTGGTTTGGTGAACTTTGATACTTACATTTGCATTGTTGATCGACGATCTTGGTAGTGGTTGGACGGAGCAAGAGCCTGGGAATAGTCGAGTCAATGATTTCCACTGGCCTGAAAAGACTTTTTCTCATGGGTTCTTCTCAGCATCAAGAACATTCTTGTTTAATCAGAATTCAATACATGAGGTCCAGTCTAAAAGTCATTAAAGAGAGACAAACTGCAGCAGGTAATAAAAATGTGTTGAACTGACTACATGAATGAATTGTGCATTGTCTAACTTACTGTCAGTGTTCAAGTTAGCTATCTATGGAGAGTCACGACATCAGCAAGCCACGAAGGACACGACAGTGAATCTCGCAGTGAAGCTTTCTGAGCTTACTGAAGCTTTAATCCTCAAATTCCATCAAATTCAACTATAAACTGTAATGACTTTTGCAGTTTTCAATTTGGCGCCACTATTGGACATCATAACGAAATCACACTGCATGCCTTTCAGTTAAAGCATTAGCTGGACAAGGTTTGCACCCAGCTTCATATAACTGGAAGGTAATCCAAGAGGTCCTCACTAGTAATAAATGTGTGTTTGTGCTGTATGTATGTTTGAGTAAATGTCAGTGTGCAGTGGGAAGATAAATACCACACACAGAGCTACAAAAGAAAATCAATAAAATAAAAAAAATCAGGCAGTTGGTCAACACCACCACCTTTCCTCTCTTCGTCCCTTCATCTCTCCTCCCCTTCATCCTTCTCCTGTGATTACCACTCCAAAGAAATCTTTTTCTCGGTTCTGTCAACATCAATCACATTCTTGAGTTATTAAAATGAAGTCCTTTCTTCAACAGGCTCACAATGTGAGGCTAAAGATGACTGTTTTGGATGATCCAGTTGGGTGGGTGCATATTTAAAATTGTGTTTATATAAAACGTCTTTTGCCCACATGGTGTTTGGCCTCTCTTTACTCTTTGAATTTAAAGATATCCACCCGGGAGATGAGCAGTGCCCACCATTGCCTTTGATTGTGTGCATGCATGTGTGGGCGAGCGCGTGTATCTGTTTCAATTTGTCTATGTGTCTTTGTGCGCTCCTTTTCTCCGGTGGGTGGAGTCAGCGTGCACACATGTGCCTTTATGTGTGCGGGGGCGTGTGGGATGATCTTTGTTACAGACTGGAATTCTATAAATCGACCAATTTTCAAAAGGTGCCAAACAGTTGAGGTGAAAAAGGCATTTCCTCAAATTTTCAGCAAGTCTTATAGGAGCACAATCGTCTAGCCTTGAAATTATAGACTTCCATGTGGGAATATTTAACCACTGGACCGTCTCCTTCCATTTGGCACACTAATTAAGATTCTTCTCAAAGACAGTGTGTGTAACAACTTTCCATCGTACTGCAAAGTTGCAGTATTTTCACTAAGATAAGATGGAAGCAGCATTACATTACTGTAACATTTAAAGGTTTATGCCCTTGAGTTCCGAGATATTTCTTGTGGGACAGCTCGGCCGACATTTGCAAGCAAACACGCAATTCAATTTAGAATAACATAAGCCCTTTTAGATAGGATTAGTTTTTTTTTCCTGGAAAGGTGCAATAATGTAATTTGTTCACATTATGGCTGTCAATCTAGAGAGCCATTCATTTGAGATAAAGGATGTGTGTGATTTCCCTCACATTATAGCTCGCTGCTGAAATGTAAAAAGGAATGATCCATACTTTATGTCTACAAGCTGCCAAGAAACATAAACCAGTATGCATGAGGGAATATGTACATTTGATTTAGTTTGGATTTTGCAACTAAATTAAATCACACATGTTCTCCTGAGATATTATGGTGATTACACCAACTGTGGTGGCCTTATATTTTTATTGTGGGGCTCTACTGAAATAGTTATACTGCGGGTGATTTTTCAAATAATAGCACTTTTTCTCTTTCCACTCTTTCCTAAGTGGGCGTCTTGCAGCAGCCTGCCAGTGGGACAAGCAGAGCTGTGGAAAAACTTCCCAGCTCACCTGAGCAGGTGTGTGGACACAGAGACCCAAAGCAATGGTTAATTCATGGACTGCCAATGTTTATATGTAGGACAGTCGGATAAGTTCTGTGTGTGAGTTGGAGAGCCCTAGGAAAATCTTACAAGAGTTAACAGAGACGCAAGATTTTGTGTGATTTCGTCTTAGTTTATTAATGTTTCTCATGAAACCAGAATAAAAGCAGAAAACAATTGACTGGACAGGTCAAGAAACCATAGGCTTATTCTATGGACATATTGTCATCGTGGACAGACTTGAATCCACCAAAACACAAGTAATCGTCAATTCTAGTTACATTCAGCTCATTTCTTACTACTTTTACATTATTTAATATATGCAATAACTACAAATACAAGGATGCATAATATTACTCTTTTCAGGGATGCATAACACCAATGTAAAATATTATTTGGAAAGGTTATCAAAGGATTTTTTTCTCTCAACCTTTCTGCAGTCATGAATCTCTCCCGTCTTTACAGAACTTTCTATTCCCTCCCTCTCCGGCAGGAGTTGCCAGTGATCCAACCTTTCACCTATCACCTGACTCCTACACCCACCTGCACATCTGCTCCCAATCACTAATCAGCTTCACAGTATATACTACACCTGCCTATGGCCAATGCCTTTTTGCCCTTTTGTATAACACTGGAAGTTTCATTCCTTTCTTGACCTGTGTCTATGCCTGTCTTGTATTTGACCCTTGCATAACTTTTCGCTGAACTTTGCTTTGTTTTGGTACCTTTTTGACCTTTTTCCTGAGCTTTGGGAAAAAGATAAAGCTCAGAGCGGCGAGAGTCTTACAATAAATCTAATACAAAAACAAGATTGTTCATTAAAACAATTATTAAGCCTTGAATGACACAGATTACTGGTTTCCAAATTTATTTATTTAGTTTTTTTAATCTTGTGCAAGTTTTTTTGTAAAAGTAGAGATATTCCTCTGCTGGGAAACAACAAAAACTGGTTTAGAATCATCATGTACCTCCTGAAACTTGTGAAAATCAGACATATGGAGCCCCAGTCAAAGTTTTATAGCAGCTTTTGATGGCTTATGGGAAGAAAAATGAGGTCCCTAGATTTTTTTTTTATGCAACACCATTCCAACACAAGGCATATATACTGTATTTCTACTCTGGATTCTTGATGAATATGCAGTCCTGGAATACTGAAGAGCTGCCCTTTTGATCCCTTTGTGATGAGGGGATGAGTTTTTCACAGTTCTTGTCTGTAAGAGAAGTACTGGTTATCTGATGTAACCTGCTGTAAACTGGCTGTATGATTACACCTGGATCCTTTTTATTTTTGTCTTTTTCTTTATTTTTATTTATTTGTTTCTGTCGGTTTTTGCTCCAGATTGATTTTACTGCATTCTGTTAGTCTGGTTGTGTATGTGTGCACCAAATATCATGGGCATTTGGGCTTGATGGAGTCAAATAGCTGTCAAATATTTCCTGCAGATAAAGGAAACTTGCAGATCCAGTATGTACTGCAGCCAGATCTTACTGGTATGAAGCATTTTGAATGATTCATTGGAGGTACAGCAGAGATATTATAATTGGAACTGAGCAGTGTAAGCCAGAAAAGATGGAGCTTTATTTTATCTGTGGATTAATAAAATTTATTGGAGCTACTTTTATTGCAGAATAAAAATAATTTCTCACTAAGCTGCTGAAGCTACACTAGAAGCTAATATCACTAATGATGCAGTTGAAAGGCAAATGAAAATGTGAATTTTTTAATATCAGGCAATATATAAACCTTAATCCATCTTATAGATCATCCGCCGTTTGCACCAACAGAAAATGCAGAGATACTGTTGAACCTAACTTTAAAAGTAGTTCAGGATTTTGACATGCTCCAGGCCTGCTGTAAGTGAGCTCTCTCCATTCCCTCCAGACCAACCAATGATAGACCTCGGAGAAAGATACTTAGCTGCTAAATGCTCCAGTGGAGCTGCTCATTGGCTAGAAGAAGAAGACTGGGGCTCTGCTGAACAGCTCTCACATGAGAATGTGCTTAAATGTATAAGTTCAGTGCATAAATGTGAAGCGAGGAAACATCCCTGCTCTGCGAGTGTAAGAAAAAGTGGAAAGAAACCGCAACTGTGTGTACACTTACAGAGTTTAACTGGAAATACACTGAAAGATTGATTAAACTGAACTGTTAACTTATTAACATCTCAAATTCATGTTGTCAATCTATTGATCACCGAGCTCCACGGGACATAAAATATGATACAAAATACTAGAAATGGATTAGTCAAATCAGAAACACTTACACCATTGTCCCTGTGCAGATATTACAAACACAGCATGGCACAGCACAGCTATCTTTCTCTCTGTGGTGCTTCATTAAGAATGATTGGCCAAATGACAAGTCACCATGTTGCACAGCCATTTCATCAGCAGTAGTCGCTGTAATTGGGAAGAGGCTCTGCAGTGAGAAGAAGGTTACCCTCCCTAATAGGGAAGGAGGATGACTTCAAGCTCCACTCCTGAATATAAATATATAATCTAAATACTTTAGCATAAGCTGAAGCACTGAAATGCCTGTTTGAGGGGAGCACAAAAGGCTTTGGTGCCAGCGTTAAGCAGCCAAGATGGAAGCATGCCACTTCAAGAAATCAATAATGAGCCCAACATGGTGCTAAAACTACATAAACAATGACTGGATGACACTGGCAGACTTCTGTTCTGCTAATGTGGGAAATGAAAGGAAGAGAGAAAGATGCCCTTGAAAACAAAAGAAGGAAATATGAAGGAAGAAATGGAGGATGACTGGAAATACAGTAATGAGATCAGCTGACCAGCACTGTTTGTACGGAAAGGCAACGTGTTGTTGTTTAAAAAAAACTTAGTCAGTGGAGAAAACTTATTCATATCATGGTTTGACCAGAGGTGAATATGAAGATACACCCATTACTACAGTGGTAAGCCTATATAATCAGTCTAAATGTCATATAGACTTCAGTAATTAAATTTTCCTGTAGAATGGGAGCAAATCTGTGTCCTGGTTAACTATAAGTGATGCTGATTTGAAGTGAAGTGTCACGTGTTTTCCAGTTTGGTGTTGAACTTCAAACAAAATCCAACATCTTTAAACTGAAATGCCTTTTAGACTATAATTAATCACAGCCCAACTTTACCAATGAAAATATGGCTCAATGGAAACAAACATAACATAAGAATAAGATGACAACTCCTGAAATCAGTTGCTGGGTGTTTAGATGCCCACATAGTTTTCATCACGTGTTTGACGCACAGACAACAGCTGATTAAATATTCAATCTATGGATGCACATTACAGTATCTGCATAATCTATGCTGCTTTACTGGAGCAGGACTTTTCCACAATATCCTCTATGGTGCAACAGTACAGATGCATATAAAACAGTTGTACTCTAGTCAAATTCCGTACTTGGCCACTTGAACAGAAACCAGGATGTCCTTCCATGAAAAACAACTGAAGTGTCTCCACCTCGGCAAAGACTCGTTTCCTGGCGGCAAATTAAGGGTCAAGATGAAATGTATGGTGGCTTGGACCTCAGCCTGTTAACCAGGCCAGACAGAATGACTTGAAAGACACCTCAATAACTGTTCCCAGCCTTCAAAATATCAGTCCCATATGCATGAAAAAACAGGTGACAGAGGGAGAGAGAATAGCCAAGGGAAACTGAAATGACCTGCTCAAGAGACATGAGCGTGGCACCTAAAAATAACAACAAAGATTGAAGTTTTCAGTGCCAGGACACACTTAGTTAATATTTAGATGCAAATTAGATATTTTTTGTGTAAAGTTACACTTTTTGGCTGCACTAACGACTATAATTAAGCCCACTAAGGTGGGAGTTGGTTCAGCTGCATTCTTTGGCAATGTGGTATCTGAAAAATGTTCATGTGGGCTGAGAATTCATAGTCAAGCTCGTCTTTGTAAAAACTGTATGCAAAGAGCTTGAGGTTAGACTTAAATTGCAATGCGTTATAGGCTATAAAATGTAGAATTAGTGAATATATATCATAGTGCACTGTGTTATGATTTGAGTGAATTTGTGCTGAGAAGATATAACCCAGCTTTCTTGAGTTGTGGCTAGGCTATAAACTTTACAGTGACTTTGCTGATCATTTCCATGTGCCTCAGGTCTCATTCAGGCTTGTGCAATGTTGCATGACACCCAGAAAGTACAGAGACACTTTACCAACTTTATTTTCACTTTTCTTTGTCTTTTAGAGCCATTCAGCTTATGTTGCTTATGAAAAAGTAAGTAAACAAGAAAGCCGAATGAGTATCTCTGCAGATATTTGTTTTGTTCCGCATCACACCTGAGCATCTGTGAGAGGGAGTGCAATTCTTTTTCCTTCTCGGACAATATTTTTAAAAAAAGGATTTCAACTCATGCTGCCGTATAAATATAGATGCCGCTGCTCTAAGATCTTAATAACTCCTTCCTTTGTAAGGAAGTGGAAGAGGAGGTGGCTATGTTATTGGATAATTTAGCTAAGGTAATGTGAGGTGACAACCTGCCTCGGTGCTGAGTTTTCATCAGTGCCTTAGGTTTGGAAATTGCCTTAGATTGAGTATCTCCGTGTCCATTGGCTGTAAAGCTTGTCAGATTATTATAGATGCTTCATTAGAATCCATTAGCTGCAGCACAAACAAAGCCTGCAGATAGGAACAAATCTTGATGACTGACTGTCAATGTGGAAAAATGCATGCAAGGTGACAGATGAAATAAACAAGAGGACAGTGATTTGTGAAATAGCTGAGGTGTGTGTGTGTGTGTGTGTGTGTGTGTGTGTGTGTGTGTGTGTGTGTGTGTGTGTGTGTGTGTGACAAGAGTCAGGTCTGTTGTGTACATGTCACTAGTGGAAGTGCTGAGGTTTGATGTGATCATGAAAACACTCTGACAGGTGCTTGACGTCAATCCGAGCTCAGTTCTGTTTTCCAGGAAATATACTGACAGTTTGAATAGAAATGTGTTAAATATATTATTGTAAAGATCTTAAGAGCTGCACTGA
>OMLM01008284.1:0-12292 GCA_900302695.1 Helostoma temminkii
CTGTTGTCACCCCTCCTCCCCCCAACACCAACACCCCCATGCAAGAAGCAGGTCACACACACATTTCTATTCCCTCATGGCAGCAGTGTGTTTTGTGCTTTGCACAGAAGAACTACTCGCTGTTTTTACTACAGACAACACTTATATGTGTGACTTTTTTTGTTGTGTTAGCATTTTTTGTGCATAATGGATACAGATTGAATTTGTGAAATTATCAATCTGAGGAGAAAACTAAAAGACCGTGAGGTAAGGTTCGGAGCTGCTGTTTTATTCTGACCTGATGAGTGTTGGTTGCTTAAACACGGTTTTGGTCTATGAGCTTGTGTTTGAACTTTCATATGATCACTTTTTAAAAACTAAACAGAAATATCTCGCTCTCTGAAAGTTCCTATGTGTTCGATGGTGGAGTTTACAACATCAATTGATGTGTAATGTTGATAATGATGTGTATTGATGTGATTTGTGGTGGGACACAGAAGGATAAATGGTTGTCACAGAATGAGGTGACAACTGATAAGCAGCTAAAAGATCTCAAAAAGCAACACATCACTCCTCGATCTAAAGAAATTCAAGAACAGATTAGAAACAAAGTAATTGACATGCATCAGTTTAGAAAGGTTTTAAAGCTATTTCTAAGTCTCCAGTGAACCACAGTGAGAGCCATTATTTACAAATGGAAAAGGCTTGGAACTGTGGTGAACCTTCTCAGGAGTGGCTGACCTACCAAAATTACTCCAAGAGCAACACAGCGACTTGCAAAAGAACCCAAAACAACATCTAAAGACCTGCGGGCCTCACTCGCCACAGTTAAGGTCAGTGTTCATGAATCAACAATAAGAAAGAGACTGGACAAAAATGGCGTCCATGTCCCTGCTTTGCAGCGTCAGGACCTGGGCGACTTGTGATAACTGATGCAACAATGAATTCTGAAGGAGAATGTCCAGCCATCAATTTGTGACCTCAAGCTCAAGGTTAAATTTTGCAGCAGGACAATGATTCGAAACCATGAAAAGTCCACCTCGGAATCTCCTAAATCAAAAACTAATTTAAGCTTTTGGAGTGGCCCAGTCAAAGTCCAGACTTAAATCTGATTTCGAACCTGGAAATGCTAAAGTAAAAATAGTGCAGCAAATTAATAGAATCAGGTTTTATGTGTTTTTGGTTAGTTTTGGTTTTTGTTAAAGTTTCCAAACTTTACCTTTTTGAGCTTTGTTGACATGGTGTTTGCTCCCATATGACCTGAAATGTGAACTCCAGAAGTTCACACTTCAGCCTCTTTAAACAAAGATCAACGTGTTTGCAGAGAACTGGGTTGTTTAAATGTCCGGCAGCAGAGAACCCACTGCAGAGTTCAGATAACCTGCTCTGAACACAATCTTAGTCTAAAGGCAGAGTTTGGAGTCTTTTAGAAGAAGCTACCACTTTGAAAAAATTACTGTAACAAGTCTTTGTATCTCAGCAGCGGGTCTCGGCCGTCTTTGAAGCCACTTAATTTGAATACTCCAGGGGGAGAAGGAGCACAGAGTATTTGATCTCCAAGGTGAAACATGCTACGCTGATGTGCTGAAGTGGAGGAGTTGAAGGTTATTAGATCGAATGGGTGTGGATGAGGCCAAGCTGTCGTAGGCGGTTTGAACGCGGCCTCTCTGAAGCCCTTGATGTTGGCGGTGATGAGGGTGAGCTGGGATTGTAGCTGAAGCCTGAGTCGACTTGCTTCAGATTGATTTTAGGCAATTAGAAACCCTGCTGGATGTATGGACTGTGTGACTGACGGGTCATGTCTTGACTCTACGTGACTGGGTTGTGAGAATATGTGTGTGTGATCAAATTGTGAGTGTGTGTTAAAAAGCATGTGTGATAGATTAAAAGAAGATGATGCTTTAAATGTGTACTTTCATGCACAAACATAAAAATGTCAGAAATACATACGTGGGCTTTCACAGACACTCGGGGCAAACAAGCCCTTCAAAGTAAATCAACCGTCCGTCAAATTAAAAGTGCTCAAAACTTCCCCGAAGTCCTTTTTGTGTTTCAGGTGTTGAATACTGTATGTCTCATATGAATAATGTTTTGATTATATGTACATTCCTTTATCTTCACTAGATGGGAGAATATTTTAGGACTTAATGTTTGAAAAATAGTACAAAATACACAACTGCACAGTGGCGAAATAAGGACTCCACAGTAAAATACGCTAAAAAAGTACTTACTAAGCACTTCTGCAAGTATTTATTACTATCTGCTTATTGTTTATACCGTTGAACTCTAGTTATTCATGTATTATTATATTATTAGTAGCAGCTGCTTATTTAATTACTTCAAAAAGTGCCGCGTAGCTTGTAATTTCCTCCCTGGAATCCAAAAATATTATCTAATCTAACCCTATAATGATACGACTTAATATAATTTATTATGTTTTTTTAATATACTCAGTAACCAGTACAGCTGTCAGAAAAATGTAGTGAGGTGAAAACTGCAGTAAGTGTGTAGTGTAGCTCTTCACAAACACAGTTTAAAGGACTTTAGCCATATAATCATAATAATTTGTGATACTTAAGAAAATGTTAAAATCTGAAAAGTTTCATTAATTCCCGCAACACTTTACTGTAAAGCCGTGAACTTCTTATAGACTTTAGAATCTCATAACGTACAAAAATATGGTTAAACGCATATATTCTATCACCTTGCAATACTTTATAGCCAAGTTTGTCTGTAATGCTATTAGTATATTATATATATATATATATATATATATATATATATAGACAGTAGACAGACAGATAGATAGATAGATAGATAGATAGATCATTGTTGTATAGTTTTGGATTAACCAAAACCTAAAACAAAGTAACCGCAATATGAGGTCACAAGGACAGAAGACATTGAACTGTTTCACACAGTAATAGTTAAAATGTACACAGACACACACACACACACCAACACACACACACACAACAGGGTCTCATTAGCTCCCAGCAGTCAGACTGGACTGAAGCTCTTCTAACAAATGACTTCAGATGGAAACGACAGTCTTGGTATTAATTCAATCAGATTGGCCCTCTGTTGAGCTGTGTGTGTGTATTAGCATTTGAAAGCTGTGTGTGAATAATTAAAGCATCTGAAAGACACTGGTGACACTTTCACCACTGTTTTAGAACGACGTGACGGCACTTTGATGACGAAACTGTCTCTGTGTGTGTGTGTGTGTGTGTGTGTGTGTGTGTGTGTGTTAACTGCACATCCTCATGGGACTCTTCTTGATCCCAACAGTGCATTTTTGATGAAGCAGCATCATCCCGTCAAGCTTGTGTGTTCGGTCACACTTCACTACATTTATCTTAATTGACAAAGACTTGATGAACTCTGCGTCTTCGGGGACACGACGAGACAAAAGACATTAGAATACATGATAGGTGGGTGACCTTGCATTTTAGTCATCAAAACTATCTGGTTCAGTCCAGGAAAAGTAAAATATTAGTCAGTTTCTCATGGATGACCAAGTTCTCAAAATGGTAACAGGACTTTATGATTTCATGCTTGCTTTACTGAGCCCAGCCAGACAATCCTACTCTAAGGGTTTTACCTACCTCATACCTTTTTTTAAGTGACTATGCCTATTCCTGACAGTGCCTTTTTTGTGGAGAAGACATTCATATCTGTGAAACAATCTTAAAAATAAACTGTAGAAGCACTGAACTGAAAATATTTCTGATCCAAAATGGTGTGAAATGGTACGAACTGATGTAAAATCAACTCTACAGAGTTAGAAACGAGCGCAGTGTACTGGGGCTGTTCCACACGTGATGGTGAACTATGACGGCAAGAAACAGGGGGAAGCTGTTAGGAGCTAATTTGTTATTTTTGGCTTAATAACACGTAAAAGTGAAGAGAAAAATTGCGTTGTAGCAACTTAACATGTGTCAAAGATGCTGAGATACAGTTCGGTCAGCACTTAAATCAGGTTTTCTGGAATGGCACATGTGCAGTTCATGTGTTCATAGACTCGACTTGTTGGCTATAACTTGTTGGCTATAACCAGATTACTTGCACTACTGACACCAAACACAAAGCCACATACGTAGCTCAGTTTGTCCTGCATCTCTTTAGCCCCTTGACATTTCATTTTCTTCTCCAGCTAGTGTTTAAGATGGTCTGTCTCCTGCCTGGTGCTGTTCACCCATTTCTGGTCAGCTAAGGCACCTACATTGAGCCAAAATCCTAAATATAGCCCTCCTGTTTTTTGAACTTATGCCAGACATTGATGAATGGCATAAACTGGCCCAAAGCAGCACCCTGTGCTGATGAAGCCTGTGCATGTGTACCCCATGAGCTAAATCTCTCAGAGAAACATGGACTGGCTCAGATTTGAGTCGGTACATATTGTCCAACCCACTTGACACCTGTGTGCCATACACTTCACTCATACAGCTGGCATTAAAAAGTCTGCGTGCTCTGCATTCATCTGAACATTCATGCCTCTGCTGACAACATTCGGGAAGATTGTTCAGCCCCACTTACAGTAGTGACAAATTTATTTTGGAACTGTGCTCAGCAGGTCACAGCGTTAGCCAAGTTAGCATGAGCCGGGCTGGCAGCGTGTGTGACCTACATTCTCACATGCCGGGTGGTGTTTGTATCCAGTGTGGGGGGTGTTGTGTTGTGTAGGTAGGTCACCGTGGAGCAGGGTGGTGACTCAGCTGCCAGAGGTGGATGTAAAGTATCTGTCGAGGATTTGAAGCCAGGTCACCTACTTTTTCAAAGGTCATCTAATTTTGGTTTGAGTTAGTTAAGGTCATTTCCGAACCAGTAACATGGGAGTGAAATAAGACTGTAATAGGTGATTTTTAATAGCTAGTTGGCTAGCTTAGTTAGCTATTGGATTTAATTCCTAATATCTAAAGGCTGCACTTTCTACTCACTAATTTGCAATCAATTTTGTTATCACTTTTACGCTTTACTCAACTTTACTGTCTTTTCTGTGGACATTTGCAGTTTGAGTATATTAACCATCATGTTTAAAATGGGATGTAGCATGATGTTGGTAAAATGAAAGTAATTTTGTTTGGTTGTTGTGTTGTTTTATAAGGAAAAAAAGTTTTTCAACATTTTATCAATATGTATACAAACCTTTAATGCTTTCGTATGCATTTGTAGCACCCTAAGCTTGTGGTAGGATCAGATTATGTATTACTGCCACTTTCCAAGATCAGCTGGTACACAGATAATAATGTTAATTAAACAAATTTCTTTGTTCACTGTCTCCAAAGTCCTGTGAATTTATCACCAACAGGCAGAGACCCACAAAATGGCGCAGAGTTTCATACACTGCCGATCAAAAGTTTGGACATAGAGATGACAGAGTAGAAGTTTGAGACAAAAGTAGATTGTATAACATCTAATTGATCACAAATACAGTGTAGATGTCATTAATATTGTAAATGACTATTGTAGTTGGAAGCAGCTGCTGTTTAAAGGTCCTGTAATCAGCAAACACTAAACACTTTTTCTAAGTTGGAACCCGACACGTCCCTGTCCCTACAGTTTTACTATGAAGATTTTGGAAAAGACATAATAATAAGCATGGAGGTGGAGTGAGGATGTCATTATGAGTTTTAATAAGTTCAGACATAGGGGGTATTTTTGTTCAGTGCATTCCTGTTGATGCCCGTCAGTCTGTCTGAGTTATCTTACAGTATCTGAATTTAGTTCAGTAATGATATATTCAGCTGGTTTTCAGCGTTGAGCCCTGACAGGCAGATTGTGTTCTCTGTGTTTGTACATACAAACCTGGAACTGATCCCACATGAAACTGACTCACATTTAAAACTGGAAATGTGATGTCACACTTCGTCACCAGTTCTGCTTTTCCTTCTCTAGTACTCGGCAGATGTTTTTATTCTCCACGGGCTCATATGCATTTAGGCTGTGATACACTGTGCTTTTCTAAATGTTGCTTTACTCATTATAATGTGACATTTCATCACATTGTAACGTGTATTTATTTTGTATGTCTGATTATTCATGTGTGTGACTTTAGGACATCTGTGAGGACATCTCAGACCATGTGGAGCAGATTCACGCCTTGTTGGAGACTGAGTTCTCTCTGAAACTGCTGTCCTACTCTGTCAACATCATCGTCGACATCAGGTGACTCTACATATGCTAGAATAAGACACGCTTTCAGTTTTTAATGGTGCTTATTATGTTGTCAAACTTACACTAGTGCTCTGTGGCTTTTCTTCTTGTATAAGGTTTAATACCTTTGAGTCTAGAGGTCCATAATATTAGTTATTGTTGTTTTTATTCCGATTCCACTCCACTCAGGATTTATAGCTGTCATCAAAAGTTAATGTCGTTGTGTTTTGTGTGGTGTAGGACTGTGCAGCTGCTGTGGCACCAGCTGAGGGTCTCAGTTCTGGTCTTGAAGGAGCGTCTGCTGCAGGGCCTTCAAGACTCCAACGGAAATTTCACTCGCCAGACTGACATCTTGCAGGCATTCAGACCGGAACAGCATCAGGTAACATACAAAATATTGATTTTGTATATTAAAATTTGCTTCCTTAACTGAATTGTATGTGCAGATTATTTGAAAATGTAGTTATTTACATGACAAAAACCAGCCAATGACAAAATTAACACTCATTTGCGAGACAGTTACCATGAATTTGGGAATATAGCTGCACTCCAATGGCCAAAGTGAAATTATTCTTAAATCATGTCACACATCTGAAGCCTTAGTTTTATGCCTTCAACTTTAGGATCAGTGGAAATTTGTCTTTTGGATTGTAACCACAACCTTTATCTGTAGTCAGTAATAGACTGAAACTCAGTGCATAGTGAATCGATGAATTCTTTCTCTGCAGACTCGACTGGACGCCCTGACGGAGGTCGATGACTGCGGTCAGCTGACCATTCGCTGCAGCCAGGACTACTTCTCCTTAGACTGTGGTATCACAGCCTTCGAGTTGAGCGACTACAGCCCCAGCGACGAACCTGAGGTCCAGAGAACAGAGCTAGACCCCGAGGACCCCTCCCAGAAGGAACTTGATCGAGTTCAAGGCCCAAATTCAGAACAGGGTGAGGTGGAGAGTGAAGGACACTGCCTCTCAAACCACGAACTCCACAGCAGTTTACCTGAACTCACCACACCCAGTGACTCAACAAATCATAACTTATCCCTGTCACAATTACCCACAATGCAATGTGGCAAGCCCAACCACAATGAAAGTGCAAAGCGTCCACTACAGGGTGTGAGCCACAGCACTGAAGCGTCACCCACACATCCGTCACATCCCAAGAGAGCCGCTCTGTTGTCAGACGGGGGGACCTGGGTGGACGACTTGAGTGGCGATCTGGGGAAGGTTAGCCCGCTACCTGGGCTCCAGTTCCAGCCCGAGCTGAGCCGAAGCACTCCCTCTCTCATGGATCCTCCAGATCGCACCAAGTTCTGGTTGGAACTGGATTCAGTTTATCCAGAAAATGTTTCACAGTCCTTCGAGAGCTTGCAGGTTTGTCCTTTGATTTGTACTTGTCCTGATGAGCTTGAGCCTTTAAAAAATATTTTAAAGGTCAATGCGATATTATTAATATGATTGTATACTAACTTTGGCGATGGTGATGGATGTGGATTTTTAAATCACTAGTGCCAGGATCCTTTTGTGGTTCAAAAATCTGAAAGCATCTGACTCTTAGCTAAAGAAAATATTTCTTTTTGGTGCTAAACTTCATTTTGTGTAGTGTTTATAGACAGAAACAATGATTTTACATAATTTACTATAAGATGGCTTCACTTTAAATTGGTAAACTCTTATCTCTGTATCAATAATAACAGTGATTGATGTTTATTTAGAATTGTACAGTATGCTAAGCTGGCAGAAAATATATATATATTTAGAACCATGTTTAAATAATTCACATTTGATCCATTTGCATCTGTTGGTTTTCTCAGTTTCCATATATCTATTAAATGCTAAATATTTCATCTGTGTACCTACCTCCTTATATTCCTCCATCGCTTGGCCAGCCCTTACATAAAACGTGTTTTTAAAGTATTTGTACCTGCATTTCCCCAGTAAAGTACAACAGCTTCAAAAATGTCACCTTTAACTTGAACTCCCTTTAATGAAACAGGTCATGAATGGGCGAAACCTCCAGAGAAACCGCGTGAGCTCCAGACAAGAAGGACACACAGAGGGGAGAGTACAAAGGCCACTGACTGACCAGAGGAACTCATCAGGGGACAGACTGACTGCAAATGCCCCCCTGCCTCTTGAAGACCTGGTGTCTCAGGCAGAAATATCAAAACAAATGGAGAAGACGCGGAGGGAGACACATGCACACGGTGAGGGGGACTCTGACTCCTCGTTGCCCTCCCCCATGAGGGAGCAGCTCATCTCCTCAGATGTGGAGGTGTCTGGAGAGGAGTCAGACCCCCGACCGCCTCCCAGCAAGACCGCAGTGTGGATTGTGAAGCGCCAGGGCCAGAAGGTGAAGGTTTATTCATTTTGTTGAGGAGATGAGTTTGGAGAGTTGCAACTGTGATGAACAAGAAAAGCGCCAACATAAGATTTGTGAATCCATTTTTATTTGATATCTGTGGGTGGATGAAATGTTTTCTCCAAGCAGAAACTTATTCTGCTGATGTATTGTATTGTGTATGTATTGTTTGAAGCTGTGGCCTTTACTTAACATGGAGTCCTGTACTGGGTTACTGTACCCAGTACATTATCTTTAAATATG
Source organism: Helostoma temminkii (assembly GCA_900302695.1). Taxonomy (NCBI): domain Eukaryota; kingdom Metazoa; phylum Chordata; class Actinopteri; order Anabantiformes; family Helostomatidae; genus Helostoma; species Helostoma temminkii. The sequence goes on from OMLM01008284.1 coordinate 8,740, forward strand.
TCCAAGTCCTCATATTCCTACATTCTTGTGACACATTATATTTAACACGTACATAAAGAGAAAACTTGACTTGCAGTTGAAAAAGCAAGCAGCTCTATAATTTAACCAACCAGCAGGTAGCTCATGCTCTGTGACTGCACACAGATTTTACTGTGCATTGTTCACACAGGCTTCAACTTTAAACAAAGCTAGATGACTGCTGAATGTGTATCCATGGCTAATGTTACCAATCCAGCTGAGAACACACAACCTTTAAAGCTACAAGCATGAAACTCTAAATCAATCTGCTCTACCCTGCCCCTCCCGATGTGCTATGCTCTCTGCTACACTCCCCCACAGTCTGCAAAGCCCATCAGATATTAGTAATTATTAGATTTTAGTGAATACGATGCTGCAGAACTTACTGATCAAGCAGAAATCGTTGGATTTCTCTGGTTGGTCAGAAGAGCGAGACTCTCTCCAAACATTGTAGAAACAAATATCTCAGCATCCCTACCAGGCTGTTCTGAGAGGCTGACTCTCATAGACACTGAGAACACCTCTTCAAAATAAGTTGTTTTGGATATTTGGAGTATATTTTTGTGAAATTGTATTTGGACAAATGTTACATACTGCAGCTTTAAACTTTGCAGTTGCATTTTGTAGAGGCTAATCTCCCTGCAGCTCCTTCCTGTGCCAATCTAATGTATACTAGGTATACTTTTCCTCACAGAGTACAAGTACTTACACTTGAATACTTGCTAATACAGAGTACTAATACAAGTACTTCATAATATTGCAATACTGCAATTACCGGAAAGGTCTAATAACATCAAACGCTGTAATCAGATGTTGCTTTCTGATTGTGACAAAATAAAATGCACAACAGGAAACTGTTGCTCACATCCAAAAATTTACATTTCAATTAATGAATGTCTTCCAGGAGGGAATAGGCTAGGACAAGGTGCTTAAAATGTCTGACTCTTTTGTGTTTGATTCCAAACACATCAGCAACACTTATCTGCTCCTGCAGATCAACTTTAACAGCTAGTTGATGGTTGTGAGGGACACAGGGCAGGATCCTCAGCCCAGCGTCATCCATTATCATGTTTCTGTTGTCTCAGCGTACAACGTGATCAGAACAGCTCCAGAACACATCTGGAGCATATTGTCAAATACCCACTATGGTTTGGCTGGTGTGCAAGCCCTGAAATAGTTTTGCTTGTAATATGATTTGCTCAGAGTCACGGCTCCAGCATCTGAAGTTGCAGTGGATTTCAGTATTTTCACCAACCGACACAATATACTGTGTAAGAGTCTTTGTACCAGCCTGCGGGTTGTCTCTAGACATTTTCACTCACTTCCCCAGTGTTTGATGCAGTGGTGGTTGCTGCTGCTGCTGCTGCTGCTGGGATTAGCAGACCGGTTGTACTGTACCACCTTCACCTACCTGCTCACCCAACACAAGATTAACTTTCTGTAGATGAATGATGAACTTCAGCATTTAGCAACAGAGACTAAGTGTTGTGTTTTCTAAAATCATTTTCAGATTTTATGTGTATATCCTCTGTTTAGCAGGAGATCCTGGTTTCATCAAAAACAAGTCCAAACAGGGAGCACTGGTATGGGTCAGAAGAGTTCTTGGCTCTTCCCGCACAGCTTCGTAAGACTGAGATGCTCGCTATGAAACTGGAAAGTCTGGCTCAGTCCATCCCACTGGTTAGTCAATGATTTGGTCTCTATTTCTCTCACTTATAAGGTAACCATGTCAGTATTAATCTAAATTTTACATGGTGATGAAGAAAGAAAAGAAGTTTTTGTCTAAACCTGCGCCCCCAGAGACCCAGTGATTCGACACAGGAGGGTCTGCAGGATGTTGATGACTGGGATTTGACAGAACTCAACCCAGAGTGGGACATCGGGGAGAGCGGCGACAATGTGAGCAGTGTAGGGGAGAGCGGAGATGATGTTCCTTCTCCTTTACCACCGCTGGTAAATAGCACTTTTTATCTTTTTATATTTCTGACTCCACAAAAACAAACATTTGTTGATCCCCATTTTCTCTTGCCCATCTTCCATCAGCTTCCTTACAGGCGAAACCCGATCAGCCGTTTTAGTCCCACCTCCTCCAGTGATATTGCCCCCTCATTGGACGAAAGCATAGAGTCTGGCCCATTTAGTGATCTCCTGTCTGAAGACGATGAGGGTCGGAGGTCTGCAGACCACCGCCTGGAACTGACAGCCCCCCCAGTGAATGAATGTGGAGGTTTGTCTCTGGTGCAACGGTTGGTGGAAGACATCCAGAGTCAGCACAAAGACCCAGACATCTGGAGGAAGCTGGAGGTATGGACAATCAGTCTGTCTGTCTCTTCTATTCCCAACACACTGTTTCTCTTGCCGTCCTAGAAAAACAGGAAAACTTAACCTGAGACAGCGAACACCTCACTTAGTTTTGCACATTAGTATAATGATAAAGAAGCAAGATTGCATTGATAGTTATTGAAAGGAATATTAAAAGGGTTTGTTTTTCTATGTTTTTTTAAAAGTAGTCTGCCAGTTTTGTTATCTCTGTTATTTCTTTTAGTGGTTGCTCCATTTGCTGATGATGGAACATGTTATTTCTTTTTATAAAGAATACTGAGATATATTGTGATTTTTATATTCCAAAGAAACTCATTTAGCTGCAGGAAAACAATTAACCATCCAGTCCTTGTTTTCTGTTGATTTTGATTTTGGACTCATGTATCTGTGGTGTCATTTTTAGGATAACATAAGTTAGGTCAAGATACTGTCAGTCCTCACTGACCCTCTGAAGGGGAAATTCACATGTCACAGCAGCAGATTAAAACAACATAGCAGAATAAATCTAAAATAAATACACTGTAGATCAAAATTATAACAGCAATAATAAGAGGATACCATAAAGCTTGTGAGAGACATTCATGAGAGACATTTGACTCAACTTGTTAGGTTCAACTTGCTGAATTTGATTAGAAACATTTATTTTATAGCAGGTTACATAGTTGTTAGTTGAACAAACGTGTATATTAAAGAGTCATTTCTGTAAGTAACTGCACTCATACTCATGAACTCATACACACTTATTGACATTTTTGGATCCTGGCTTCGGCGCAGAACGTTGATGTCGCTGAGCTCCGACTGACCTGGTGCTTCTTTTGTTTTCAAACTGATCCTGAACTACAGGTGGAACATTCGGACTCCCTATTGTACCAAATATCATGTATATGACTTTTTGAAACTTGGTCTCATAAACAACAACTAAAGCTTCCAGCACTGGACCTTAAATATGGCCACCAAACTTTTTCTTTATCTTTTTTTTATGTTTTCAGAATCACTTTGATTCTGACAAAACAAGTTGAACCAAAAACACCTCTGCTCTTTCTGCCTTCACTGCTGTGTTGATGGATTGGAGGTGCTGGTATCGGATCGTCCCGTGGCCTCCTTAATTCATCACTTTACTTCTAAAGGTCATGTTTGATTGGCAGGTGGATTATTGATGAGGCCGCCAGGTGAACTAATCAGTCATATCTGTCATATTGAATATGGTGAAATG
>OMLM01008284.1:23905-38905 GCA_900302695.1 Helostoma temminkii
CTGGTGGGGGCCGTGCAATAGTTGGTTTAGGTTGTTTAATTGTTTGATGCCGCCTTGACATGTCGCTGCCTTTAAATTAATTTCCTGCAGGCTAATCCTGACTCTAATCACTTCTTACCCACCTGGAATCTGTAACTTGTTAAACTAAACCTAACCTGACCTTCACAACCTGAAATCAGTGGTGTCCAATCTGATCCCCAAGGGCCACTGTCCTTCTTGTTTTCTTGTCAGTCTTGCACTTCTGAATGCCTGAACACACCTAAACCAGGTTAATAGCAGAGATTAGGGCAAAGATCGCTGGAAAACAAGTCCAAATGTAGCGGGAAATTATTTTACACTAAGTTCTCTCATTCTAGCTGCTCAAACAGTGCATTCATAAACAGTAGCACTGTGAGATGATCCAGAATTTTACCAAAAGTAAAATTACTCACTGGGCAATGATGTAGCAGCTTGGAAAGGTAGAGATCATTTTAATGACCTTATGACAAATAATTACACGCTGCTTGTGAATTTCCCTCTGGGCATCAGTAGTCATAGTGTATTTAACTTAAATCAGACTTAAATGTTAAAGTCATCAAAAACATAGTGTGTCAACATAGTGATGTAAAAACAGTTTTAAGAGCAGAATCGGGTTCAGATCTCTTTTGCTTTGCTTTTCTTTCTGTCTGTTTGAGGCCACTCATTCTCTCGCTTTCCACCCAAACCTTACCCATTACACCTAAACACCTTATTCAGACTTATTGTAACCTGATCTTTAAAACCAGATATTAATTCTCAGACGGCAACGTAACATTGTGAGGATCAGCTAGAAATGGCCTCACAGTGAAGGTTTAAAGCTAAAAATGTCGTCGCACACACACACACACACCAAGAAAAACAGATTGTATTTGCATATAAGTGTACAAATGCAAACATATATACACAACAGGAGGCATGTTTCAGCTGCACACACACGCACAGCTTCTATTTGCATATATTTGCATGTTCCTAGACAGATTTCCAAATCAGCATCTCCATATCCGTCCCTGCAGAACAGCATCATGCGCATGGATCCACATTCACACACCAAGTTGTCCTATCTAGATATTTATATCTGCCGTGTGAGAGAGCGAGTGTGTTTGTTTGTTGGTTTGTTTACACGTGACTTTGTTGTGGATGCCAGCAGTGCTGACGTTACCGGCGGTTAGCTTCAATTAGAATTCCCACTTCTTAATTGGCGCGTCTCGTTAAATAAAGTAAAAGAGGATGAAAAAGCATCGCTAATAGGTCTTTGAACTGCTACACTGTGGATAGCGTGTTAGCTAACTGACTGTGCGTTTGTGTGTCTGTGTCGATAGTCACACTTGCACTTTGTAGTATTAGTGTGTGTTTGGGTGTATAATTGTGCGAGTGTGCTTTGTTGATTAGTGCAGAGCAGCCAGGTTCTCTCTCCTCTTTTTCTCTATATCTGACAGTTTTTCTCTCCTTTTTCTATTGTTTTATACTTTTGCTGGCTAAATTTAGTCATCTTCAATATTGTAATGTCCAGAGTATGGAGTACAACCATAAGCAGGTCTCAAAGCTCAAATACACAGTTAAATACCAGAGACCAAGTTCCAGTTTCCTGTCCATGCTTTAAGGTTGAAATTTGAAACTGAGTTGTCTGTTGACTTTTATAAGCAGTTAACCAAGACCAAAATTGTTACCCGAAGGTTTAGTATCCTAAACATAGCCACACATATGCCGAAGCCTAAAAATCCAGTCCCAAGAATGTATCACTGTCTCTCAGTACATTTGACCCCACCTGGTATTTGTAACCCGTCTCTGTGTAGATATCTAATCTGGATAAACAACAACATGTTTTAAATCAGGTGTTAACAGACGTAGAAAGCATTGTAGTCAGAATCAGACTGATGTGGATTAAGTTGCACAATGTGTTTCAAGGTTATGGTTTCTCAAAAGTAAAACTGAGCAGCATTATTTTATAGGAAGCTGTTGCGTGACTGCTCATGTTGAGGGTTTTGGGACTGATCCTGCGAGAACATCCCCTTCAAATGACATGGGCCGTGCTTGCTGCCAAGTTCTTAATTCACATTCTTAGATCACATCTGCAACTGATGGTTATTTTCAATCTTGTTTAACCTTCAGATTATTTTATTTGTTCATTGAGTCTGTTACATGTTAGAAAAAAGTGGCATTGGCTGTTTCACAGAGCTCATGGTGATGTGTTCGATTTGCTGCAGAAACTAAATTTTAGGAATTTTCTGTTACATTATGACACAGAAAAGCAAAGCAAAGATTATACAGTCTGAAAATACTTACAGATTATTACATACTTACTTCTCATACAACTAATTGTATTATACAGCTTTTAATTTTTAAAACAAGGGTTTGGTAATTTCCAGAGATTGCAGATCACTATGGTTTTTTAAACAAACAAACAAGAAACAGTGGTTTTGTTTGGGATTATTTCTAAGAGGGAAATGAATCTACATGTGGTCTTCAGAGTGTTTGTGGCACTGTGTGTCTTAATGGTGATGTAGGCACGTGCAATTCACTGCAGCAATGGCTGTTTCTGATAACAATGCAGCTCTGTGGTACAGAGGAATGAGTTAGATCAGACTTTGATACACAGAGTTAGTTAATAGAATACATTTATTATTGGTTTGGGTCTTTCTGTGGAATTAGTTGACAAAAAGAAACGTATAGAAAACACCACACTTATCCTTTAATCATACTTTAGTCATGCAGAGCTGCATATATGAACGGCATTTTTAGGGGTCAGCGTTGCTCTTCGTTTCTCTTATCTCTCGCTGTTTGTCTTTCATTCCTCTCTCTCTCTCTCTCTCTTTGGTTTTGTTTCTCTCTCACTTTCACACACACACACACACATACTCACACACTCTCCAGATCTCTCTCTTTCCCTATATTGCTTTCTCTCACACACATAAACACACAAATAATCACACACGCAAACAAACACACACACACACAGCTCCAGGGCAGCAGTGGGTGGAGTGGAGCCGCTCTCCCAATTGAATATTTGGTCCAGCTGGCTTATGTGTGCGTATGTGTGTATATATATGTGTGTGTTTTAGGGCGCGTGGAGCAAATAAGCACAGGTCTTTCCGGAACCCTGAGGAGATCAGTGAGGCGAGAGGACGCCAACATACACACACACACACACACACTCTCTCTCTCTCTCACACACACACACACACACACACACACACACTCGCTCACACACACAGGCTGCTCTTTGTAAGGCACTGAGAGATGGCGGCCAATGAAAGGCCTATTGATTGGGTCTGATGGGTGATCCAGGCCTTTGAATCCCATTACCAGCAGCAACACACTACTGGTGGCAACATGAAGGAGAGTGAGAGAGAGAGAGAGAGAGAGAGGGAAGAAGGAGAGATAAAGAGGTGTGAGGTCTAAGACTCTGTCCACAGTATATCCTCTTAATCTGAAAATACAAACTATTACAATGCAAAACTAACATTGGTGATGATACAACAGTCTGGTTACTCTGTTGACTCTCTTAAATCTGTGTTATCTGTGTCGGTTTAGGACTAATTCTTAGTACTAAATTCAACTGTTATTAAATGTACTGCGAAGGATTCCCGTCATAACATACTTTTTACTTATATTTTTGGAGATGGATGGATGTATTGTCTTTTGACACTGAGTCTATGGTGTTAGTTTCTTGATGTTTTATTGATATGCTATTTCTTTCTAGCTAATTGCCTAAAATTAACCACTTGTAAACCTAAGGTGTTTTTTTTATGTGGACTTTGAATAGTGTCACGAGAATCAGATGCAGTGTTTTGTTTATAGCACCCTGAATATGAAGGATGAGGCTACTCATCTGTAATGTTTGTGCACTGATGTCAATATTATATCTATTTGGATGTATCAGCAATATCCAAAGAGTAGATATTTGGATGTTTGTATTCCTCTAGTTTTGCATTTTCAGCTACTGCATTTGCTTGTGGTGCTTTACACTTACTCTTAATTAGACATCATACAGTACTATAGAACTGGCTGTGTAAAGTGTGTGCCAGGGCTCATCCAACAAGCATTAATGTCTCATAAACAGCACCACTTGGTAAGGTCTAGATCATTTCAGGGTTGCAGTGCATGTCCGAAAGCAGCTCTACGGTGTATTCAGGGATTACATTGGAAGTTTAGGTCTAGTTGAGTTGTTGTAGGACACCTGTGTGGGAGCTAGCCTGAGTAATAAAGGCAATTTTAAGTTCTGCAACACTAGCTGCAAAAGGAGAGGAGGAGAGAAAGAATGAAAGAAAAATAATGTGGGAGCGAAACAAGAGATATTTAAAGGGGTGAAAGAAGAAAAGAAAATGCAGAGGTTGAGATAAAGTCATAACAGGGACAGACAGTAGCCATAAGACAGGGATAGGGAATGTGAAATCACAGGAGAGGGATGAGAAAAGTAGGGAACAAGGGGAAAAAAGAGGAGGGAGAGAATTTCATTGGCTTTATTGCTTAATATAAAAGCTGTGCACAGAAAAATAGAATGAGGGAAAGCAAAAGAGAGACGAGGCAAGGGTGAAGAAATGCACACACACTCCTGGGAATGCAGCCGTACCACTGAGTTTCTCTCGGGTCTGTCTGAATGGAGATAATTTGATCATCATTATTACAAAGACTCTTTGATCAGATCATGTCTCATCAACTCAAACCTATCGCTCTGTGTGTGTGTGTGTGTGTGTATAGTGCAGCTCTATAGACAATCTCAATGTCAAACCTCAATGTCATCTCAGTATCAGTGCTGCACACATCTCAGCGCCCTGCTAATATGCCAGTGCTAAAAGCTAAACGATATTAGGCAGGCTTCTGACGCTGCGCTCCAGGCTAATATGCTAATGCTAACAGGTAACCTCGTCGCTCAGGCTTTGAAGCAGCTCCTCTCAGCCCAGTGGAAGTGTGTGTATTTTAATTACAGCAGGGAATCTGAAAGTAACCTTTTAGACCAATGGCCACAGCTGCAGAGAAACCCACAGGTCCACCTGCGACCTTCATCGTCTCGGAGTTCTGCTTTTAAACTAGGGTTACGCTCAAGAAAAATGCCACTGATTTTTAGTTACCTGCATATGTTGTCTAAAATGTCTATTTGCATTAGGGAGTTGCTATGTTTGAATACTTACAAAAATGTCAGAGCCCCTGAGTTTAAATATTTTATAGCCATACAAATCCAGGAACTTCTGTTCTTTAGCATCGTGGGTACATCAAGTGACAACCTGTACGTTTTGCTCCATCACTTTACCCATAAGTTTTGCTGGTGCACATCTGTGACTCTGCAGAAGTGTGTAATTATGTTTTTAGGGTTCCAGTGCATGTCTGAAAACAGCTCAACACACATTTTTTTCTGTGCTTGCATACTTGGATTGTGATATACATACAGAGTATTTGGTCTCTACTGGATTTAGTTATGTAACACATTGTTCATGTTTCTTAAGGAAGCCGAGACTGTGATTCCTTTTCCTTTGTGTGGAGTTGTAAACAGCTCTCTGCTTCAGGTTCCACATGAATCAAGGTGATTGCATTGGGCTTTTGCTGACACTGTGTCAGCGGATATTTGCGTAAGGTTGAGTCACTCCCGACTTTCCACCGTAGTAATATTAGAGGCTTTTTGAACATGTCGAGCTCAGTGGTTTCCAGTGACCCAGCCTTATAACACTTTGTCAGATTTGTCAGCTTCCTGCTGACTTTGACCAGAATAATATGAATGTACAGGTAGTTTAACTGAGTTTTTTTCCCCCACTCTTCCAAACAGCTCACTTTTGGAGAAAGCATGACGTCTAATGAGCCTTTTTGTTTCAGTAAATCCATGTTTTTATTAAGTTTGTTTGTATTTCACAACTTTCTGTCGTTTCTACTCTTTCCTGGATGACTTCTCTCACACACGTCGCCTATTTTCTCCACTTTCTTTCTCTCTCACACACACTTGGCCTCTTATTACCGCCTGCTGTCTGACGTGCATAAGAGCAGAACTGCTCTACATGCCTTATCATCATGTGATTGATGGCTGGCTGTTCTACTCTTATCGATTCTATGCTCTCCATATATTAAACAGAGGAAACTGAGCCGAATCACTCGTGGAATAAGGCGCTGAAATACGATTGCTCTCCGATAGCCCGGCTAATCTGCACAACCTAATTCATTCTTAACATCAGCCGGCCCTATCCCAGAGACGCAGACAGTCACGCTGTGTTTTCTGTAGCGCTGATAGATGTACTTTATGTTTATTAGCTGTGAGGTATTTCACCAGCTTATCTGGAAATGATGTGGGGCAGCGTGGCCGCCGAGTCTGTAAAATTACTCAATCAGCCGTGAGATTTGAAGTAATTTATGACGTTTGCGGGGCAGTAATGATTACAGAATGCGGACAGTCGTGTTTTATTTGTATAATATTGATATATGAATTTATTTTTTTGGGGGGGGGGGTTTTCATGATGTAAGTAATATTTTATTGTTTATCTGTGAAATGTAATATGCAAAGAACAGTGTCACCACTGTCTGTTCACATCATTTAAAGCTGGCTCTGAGGAGATGTGAGGTTTGTGCACGAGAGGACAACTACTCAACTAGTGGAACTGAGTGCGTAGAACAAAGCACCACAGCTGCCAGGGTTGAGGGTTCAATTCCCTGCTAAACTCACAGGTAGTGTTTTATTTCTCACTAGACAAATTACCCAGCCTTGCTCGGGACTTCAGTAGCAATTTCAAGCTTAGATATTTGTTTGTACTGAAATTAATGAAACTTTCTTCAAACACAAAGTGGAAATACAAACGCATATTAAGATTTTTAGAGGCATATTATTTCCTTTTTTTAAGGAGACCAACAGGAGGCTGGAGTTTAATTCTGGTTGCATTTATTTATGAAAAGGCATCAGAGGAAGCATTTCCTCTACTTTCAAGTAACAGTGGCAGTGGGGGTTTTCTGTTTACAGTCTATATGCAAGTGAAATGAGACCTTCTTATGTCACATTTGCAAAGTTATTTCATTTTAAACCAGTGGTTATTAAGTGGTAGTGGTACATAAAATATTTTAATGTCTGTTAAAAAGAAAGACATCATATACATGTTTTTCACATTGTTCCAGTCTCATGTCAAATTAAATAACTTCACTAAACACGGGTCATAATGTGTAGGGGTGAATGTTTTTATAAATCCAACTCAAGACACGTGTGAAGTTTAATATTTAACATTTTGCAGCTTTAATTGCTGTTAAAATAAGTTTAATTTCAGTTCATGCTATCAAATTGTTTAGTAGAAGATCAAAATACAATAATTGTTCCCTTTTATTAAGGAAACATTTAAACAGGAGTGACCATTTTTGATTCCTTCTAACTGAATTATTTTTGACAACTGTGACACATCTTTGTATGTTCACATAAAGCGCTTGGTTCACTTTCTTTTAACGACTGGTGCCAACTGTGTAGGTCAAACACCCCAAAAGTGTAATGGTCCTAACGGCTCGTCCATGCTGCTGTGAGGAGGTAAAAGAACCCGACTCATTTGTCTCCACTGTGCGTATCCAGCTCCATAAATATTGGTGGTGTGGAGTTCTGACCTTGACATGTGTTGACTGATACCTTCACCCATCTATCCCTCACTGAAGACGCCGGACTGTCAAGCTGACCCACAGTGAAGCTATTATTCTTTAAAATTAAAAAATAACACAAGACTCGATTAGTTCATAGTAGATAATTAAATATATTTTTAATAATATCCACTTTTTATTGCTATTATTGTTGTTAACAGGTAACAAATGTTGCCACCTCATCCGCTCAGATTCACACAAAAGCCAAAGGTCCGTATTTGAACAAACCAAATATTTTGATAAAGTAAATTGTTTCTTTAATTAGTGACTGGGGGGCGTTTTTGCATAATTATGGATTTCTCTTAAGATCATCAGGCTGATGACAAAACTAACACACGCACAGTCTTGACAGCATTGTCTGTGTGTGCCTGTGTGTACTCGTGGCTAAATGTGTGTGCAGAATTCCCCAGCAGGGTGTCAGAAGTTGTTAAGTATTGAGGCTTGAACACCTTGGGGGCTTACACACACACACACACACACACACACACACACACACACACACAGAAACCAGATCAGAAAGGCTGTAATGGTGCTCAGAGATTTGGCTGAAGTGTTTTCCAACACTGCCTCAGGCTGCTTTGTGCCTCCATCCATTCATGCATCCATCTACTATATAATCATACGTCAGTCCGTCTATTTCTATTTTATTTTTTTAATTGCACTTTTCTTGTGTTTTCCATTATCATTATCACAGTTCTGTTTTCATTAATCTTTCCTAACCTGAGCCACACTCCTTATTTAACTCCTTAAAGTGTGATTTCATTTCATCACGAATGGGATTATTGTTTAATGTGACGTGTAATAAACATCAGAAAGACGCTGTACATTGCCTTTATAACGTTAATATTTTCACTAGTTTTCATATGAACTTCTGACAAAGTTGTTGTCTATCGTGTACAATCTGACCATTACCCTGATTTTAGTTTGGTGCAAGAATAGAGTGATAAGGCGTTGAAGGGAGAAAGACTGTGGGTCTGGTCTTTGTTTTTTTTTTTTTTTTGGTAGAAACCTTTATTAGTCCCACAGTGGGGAAATTACTTTGCAGACAGTGACAAGACATTGACTGCATTTACATAGAGCTCAGTAACCTGATTACAGACGGCTTTCACGAGTAAGCTGAATTCTTAACTGTCATGTAAACGGGAAACCTTGTTTCCGAAATTGGCGTAGGGGATTAAAGAAGCCTGATTTCCCTTGGTAGATTTCTCCCAGAGAACGCCTATTACCCCGGCATGTAAACGCCTAAACAGCTTTTTCAAATAAATTTCTAAATCAAATTACTCTTCTGATGCATGCATATGCTGATTTCCAGTAATCAGGTTACTCAACTCTCATATAAACTCATTCCACAATTACACGAGAAAGCAGTCTTCTCTTAGTAATCAGGTTTCTCAACTGCATGTAAACACACTGACTCGGGTTCAGTGTCTTGCCCAGGGACCTATAGCCACTAATCGGGTAAACCCGGAGTTGAACCACCAACCTTGGGGTTTCAAAGATTTTTTAGGCTACCAGAAAGTTACTGACCACCTTGTCCTGCTGCTTTCATCGTAGCCTACATTCCTTCTTAGTCTCCCTGGCACTGTATCTCTGATTGCTCCAACAACTCCTAAGGTGACTGTAATCATTAACATACTAAACACAAATCACATGAACTTTGCTGGAGTCTAAATCACGTTGTCAATGCTTTTCCTACTCTATGTACTTAGTTGAATCATTCAGGAAAAGAATCCTAATAGTTTGTCTCAGAAATGAAATTTCACTCCTGTTTGCCCAAAGCCCCAGAAGCTCAATCAACGAACTGTGTGGAAAATATATCCCCTTTAACACATATCACATCTATGCTGATCTGTGTGTTTCAGAGTTTCAAGCTAAACGTGGACAGTCACAGCGCTCTGAAGGAGAGCATAATGGAGGAAGGCAGAGCCCTGCTCGCTGTCATCACCTCCCACCAATCAGGTACAATCAGGCGCACACACACACAGCCGAGCTCCAACTCTCGTCCATTCATTATTAATATTTGGATTAACAGAATGACCTTCAGAGAGGAGAATTCATATGAATGTAACCGAAAGAGAGACGCAGAGCGATAAAGACAAAGAATGAGATGGAGGGAGAGATAGAAAAGCAGAAAGAAAAGCCAGCGGGCAGAACCTGACTGGCAGGGAAAGAAACATTCAATATAATTTTATATTTTCTCAAACTTTTGTGGCCAGACAGAGAAAAGAGAGAGGGAATCGAGAAAGGAGAGGGATGGGTGGAGTTATTACGTGGTGAACACTGGAATTAAAAGAGTAAATCACTAGTTGGTTAGATCTACTGTACTGCACTTGGGGTCAGGTAGAGTTGAGAAGTAACACACTGAAAAAATATGAACTAGATGTTTGTGTGAAACCTGAAATAAGCTTAATAACTGCACTGATGCAAATGTCTCTCTCTCTCTCTCTCTCTCTCTCCCCCTCTCTCTGAATACCTCTCTGTTTCTCTTTTTCTGTTTTATCCCTATGTCTCTCGCCCTGCAGGCCTGAAGGATATCCTCCATATGGTTTCCAGCCAATGGGATCAGCTCCAGAGGCAAATCCGGCGCCAACATGGCTGGATGCTCCGCACTGTCCGCTGCATCCAGGCCCGCCTCCTGTACACTGGCCAATCACAAGGGCTCTTCACAGCCTTTGGGGACCCATCGGCCAATCAGCAAGCTCTATGCCCAACGGATGGCCTCAAGGTAGAAAATTTGTGATGTGTTTTTTTTATTTATATTGTTTTGGTTTAGCTCTCTGTTATTCTGTTCATCTGGCTTTAGTTTATTTTGTATTCTTTGGTTCATATCCCTCGATTTCCTCTGTGGTAGATCCCAGTTATCCCTGCTCTCCCTTTCTGTCACACACAAGTTCACAGTCAAATCAGTCGCACACACTTACAGTCAGTCTTTTGTTTTGCATTGTTTGCATTAAGATTTGACATTCTGGTTGGTTTTACCAGCTCTCACTAGCTGCCGGCTAAGTGACTGGACTTGGTTAATTAGTTGTAATCACTTTCAGTCTCTCTCTTTTTGCAGAACTTTTGTCGCTTATGACATGTTGCTGTTGCGTGTGTGTCTGTGTGCATTTGTGTGTGTGGATGTGTGGACTGAAAGTCATCTTCTGCTTCACTCCCTTTCTTTCTTCCTTTGCTTTGTATTGCTATATTCTTTATATTGAAAACAGTGGTTTTGTCACTTGTTCTTTTTATGAATTTTTAGCTTATTTTCTATATAACTTTAAAAACAGCAATATTTTCAGATAGTTTCTACACAAATTTGCGTAAAAGTATTTCCTCAGAAAGCGACCCAGATCACTCTCAGTCAAAACTGACACATTTGCACTTAACCAGATCCCTCATGTGATAGAAACTGAAAGATTTCAATTCGAAGTGTGAGAAATATGAAGGCCAGATCAGATCTGAACCATCTAAAGAAATCTGGTGCGGCCCTCCAGGTCAGAAAGCAAAGCATACAGACAAGACCGGACCAAAAGCTGTGAATAACATGATTTGAGGAAAATTGGATAATTTGTAGATTTTTATGCTGCAGGATGAATTACAGATGAATGTGAACCACGATAACGTGCATTGCCTCATAGACATTTTATTATGATTATGTTAAATTAATATATCACAGAAACAGCGGACATGACTGAGCAACAACCTGAAGAGGACATTGTTGTATGTTGTGAAGTAGCACATTTTGGTGCACTTGGATTTTTCTCTGTGTGAAAAGAAACTGAACCAATAGGAAAATGCTACATACTAACCAAGCGATTCAGACCAGAGCAAACGCACTAAGATGTGAAAAAGCCCATAATCACATTGTAATATAACCCAGAATTTAAAGTAGTCCCACAAAAAAGTGAGAACCTGCGGCTAAATGCACCTTAAGCTGACATTAATACATTTGTTTTTCAGAAAAGCAAAAACGTGATGACTACTACTTGAATCCTGCTGGGTATTACACGTATTGACTTACAGACTAGAAACTTTGTTATGGGCTCGTACTTTCCTTCTTTTCTTTGTCATATCAAATTTTTCTGCCTTTCCTTTACTTTTCTCACTGTCTTTCTCCATTTCCAAATTTCTTCTTCTGCTGTTCCTCTTCCTCTCCCATTGTTCTATCTCCTCCTCCTCCTCCAGTCAGCCTGACAGGGGTTGTTTTTACATAGTTTAGTTGCAATTAGCACTGCAGCAGCCTGATCACTATGATCATTCAACAGTGACAGCCATTAACCAGCTACTACCTCTGTTTGTGTGTGTATGTCTTATAGTGAGAGTGTGTGTGTGTGTCCATTAGCTGCTTGGCCGCAGCACATTAACAGTCCATTCATTATCTGTGTGTATCTCCCTCTGCACTCAGAGCTTTGATCCGTAAAAACCTCCAAACAACAGACTGAGGTGTGAACCTGCTGAATTATTTCTGTTCGCTGCTTCACAGCACAAACACATACAAATCAGCATCGCATGTTTCACATGCATCTGTGAGATTTTAAATTATTCACTTCGTGTCTGTGCAGTGGAACGATGAACCTGAACTAAAAGTGAAGTACCAAACCTCCAAGATCCTCCCTCTGTGGGCGCTGACGGCCAAAACAGCCAGTGCTTAGTGCCTGCCACTACCCACTGTGTCTGTTGTTGCATTCAGAACACGTGAAGTACACTAACTCAATACTCAAGTAACAGTGCAAGTATTTGCCTAGAAATACTTTCACTCTACTTTATAGTGAAAAGCAAAATACTCCACTACAAAGTGGGAGTGTATACTAGAGGTACTCTATAGTCTAGTCAAGTAAAAGTCCTCAATTACATGATCTAAGATATATTGAAAGTACACTAGTTAAAAGTAATCCACTAAGAAAATATTTTTTTGTGTTTTTTAGAGTTTAGAATATTTTAAACAATGTAGAATTTGGTGCAGCTGATATTATAAATACAGGAGTCTGGTCCAGTTAGTGTGACAAATACAACGTGTTGTTACCTACAGACTGTGGAACAAAATGGCAAATGGTGGGATTTGAACCAACTTATGTAGTGACAGGGGTTAATCCACAAATGATACATCAGCATTTACTGATTTGTGGTGAAGTAAAAGTAACACAAAATGGAAATACTCTAGTAAAGTACAAGTACCTCACAACTGTACAGAAATAGAGTAAATGTACCTAGTTACTTACCACCTCTGGTGTCAAGGCTAAAGTAATTAGAGATAAGTTTAAGTCTGAAGGTATTTTAGACAAGTGCAAGTCAAAACCCAAGTTATTTGAGTCTAAGTCTTTTGGGGAAAGTGTCAAATCAGATTCTTCTAATTAAAAGAATAACAATCAAAAAGAAAAGTAATAAACCAGTGTATGTCTATAACAATCATAAAGTATATACAGCATAGTTAGAAATGAAATATATACGTAAAAATGTAAAAGGTGTAAAGCTTATTATACCTACCCCTGTGTTTATGCATTGATGATGCTTAATATATGTTCAGGCAACAACCAGCAGTGTAGAGATTATTAACAAGTATTTATATTCGTTAAAACACATATTTTATGTTAATTATGAATCTAATCCTCCTCATCCTAAAACTAGAACAGGATATTTGGACACTTGGATGCCACTGTATTAGTAGTGAGCTGTAACAGTTATGATCATGTCTTGCTTGCTGGTTTTCATGTTGTAGCCGTGACCATTTCCAGAATATAGCTTTTTAACCACTACCCCATCAGACCTTTCCATGCATTTGAGCGTGAAGCCATCAGACAGCTCCGTGGTGCTGTGGAGGAAATAAGCCATAATTTGTGCAGTAAAAAAAAACCATCCCTGAACAAGGCCTAACTGTGTGTTTATTGTCTGCTCGTGCTCTTTAATGACAATCAAATGCATGGCCTAATTACTGCCGCAGACACCGAGGAACACAGTGGTGGGGGATGGGGGCAGACTTCAAGGTCAATCAAGGGCATCATGTGTATGTGTTTGTGCGTTTATAGATGAGATGGCCCACGAATGACCGATGGCAGAGGCTAGGTGGTATATACACTGCAGTAGTAGTTTTAGCGTGTGTGAATGTAATATTTAATCGTAATATTTTCCAAGTAGCAGAGAGAAAAAAAAAAAAAAAGTAGAAACTAGCAAGAGTCATCCACTATTCTATGTTCTTTATTTAACAGAACAACAAATGGAAATGGTCTGAGCTGTTAGAGGCAATCGCTGCAATCAAGCTGTTTTTGTTGCTCACTGCTTCAACCTGCTTCAGCTCTTTCAGACTTGATGGTCGTCTTCTCAGGCAGCTCTTTCTACCGATGTTAAGTTGGATTAGCATCAGGACTCGTAGTAGGTCACTTCACAACACATCTGTGTTTTCTTTGCATCTTTAGATGCATGTCAGCCGTGAGCTGCTGCTCACACAGAGCAGAGCGGTTCCAACCACAACACCTTGATATTCTTCTCCTTTTATCGAGTTAATTTTTGTCTTCTGAAGGTTCGTTTTTCCTCTTCCCCAATCGGACACATGTTGTGACTTATCGAAAAGCTCTTGTTTTGTTTTTTTTCCATTGTCAAAATACATTCTTCATTTGTCTTTATCTGTCAGCGGCGGTCTACCTTCATCAGGAGTTCAGTTTTCTGTGGTCCTTTTGCTCTTGTGCCCTCGTCCACCTCCACCTGGAGTCAAAGTTCTGTATGTAATATCATCACATCTTTTTATTTTAGAAGATATTTGTAAAGTATGAATTAAGAGGTTATACATAAAATAAAACCGCTTATATATAACACTTTTAGCAATGTCAGTATGTGTGAGTGTTGGTCTGCATTTGTTTAAATGAAGGTAACCTTGACTAAAGGGCAAAATAAAGGTCAAATTGGAATAAATTTATCAAATTATTAAACCTCGTACAATATTTATAACCCCTGGATGCGCTATTCATTACAAAAGATTAAATACCAACTTGCATCAATAATTCATCCTCTTAATCTTCATTTTTAGTTCAATTAAGAGCAGAAGCAAATGACATATTTCACACACAGCTAGAAGACAGTTAGTATGATTATAATTTAGTGAATGTGACTGCAGCTGTAAAGGCTGCTGGTGCCCCCACTGTTCAATACAAGAAAACACATGAAGACACATTTATGTAAATGCATTATGATCTTTAGTTAATGATGATAGCAATGATAACATTACTTAACTTTCTGTAAGAGTATATGATACAGAAATGCTTTATAGATGCAGACATGTATGCAACAACAGCAATACCACATAATCTTAGCTAAATTCAAAGAAACAAAAATGGTTATGGTCATTATAGACGCATCTACTTCATCTTTGCAGGTTTTAAATTGTTATTATATATTTGAAGAAGGTGACTGTGTTGCCTCGAT
>OMLM01008286.1:0-15111 GCA_900302695.1 Helostoma temminkii
CTATTTTCAGGGGCCCATTAGTATTTGGGCAGTTGACTGACAAGAAGTTAACTAACTAAGTGCAGTTCATTACTTCAAAACAAATAAAGCAGATAAAAAGGTTTAGAGATTATGTCCAATATTGTGTTGTCATTTGGCCAGTGTTTGACTGAAGCTACCAATATGAGTGAATGAGGCCATGATTAGACAGAAAAAACAACATTAATCTGTAAGAGAGATAGAAAAAACATTAGGCTTGGCCAGAGTAACAGTTTGGTAGAAGTCATTGGTACATTTTCATGTAGAGTTTATACACAAATAATTACGTTTGAATGTAATTTTGACTTTGTAGCAGATATTTGTGTCAGCATTGCTTGTCAGCAAAACCAAAAATTAAAGCAGAACTTTTGTTCACTAGAGGCACAAATGGAATTTTGGACTCAGAGAGCGGATATGACAATGACAGAACTAATCAGCAACCCACAGTGAACATCATTAGCTCTACCCTCTTCACCACATGTAGCTTCTGCAGACCAACCTAATGCGCCTATTACACCGTCATCAAATCTGTCCTATGAACACCTGTTATGGTCTTAGTCACAAAAAAACACAATATTAAATTGCAGCAGATAGTGACAACAATGGAAAAAAATATTTCTACAGGCCATACAATCTGCAGTATTAGAAAAATACTATACAATACTAGACACTACACTTCCACACACAGAACCAAGTCCAACTGTTACGCACAGACTGTTAATCCCTTAAGGACCAGTTTTGGGACTACTGCACACACTTGCACTTTGCATTTTGTTTTCTTAATGGTGTCTGTAGCTCCCATCCAAGATTGGTTTGTTGCTACTTATTGCAAATAAGAAAATATCCCAAGAACAAGGTTGAAAATATGTATAAGCGCAGTTTAATATTGATGTTAATGTATGTTACATTTCTCTTTTCAGTATACTTTAATATTGCCTTAATATTGATTGTAATATTTTAATTAATTATCAGTTAATTGAGCATTATTGATATGTTAAGTAAAAAAAGAAATCCAACTACTGCCATTTCTCATTTGTGGATCAAGTCTGGGCACAAGCCATGGACGACTGCGTAGTTAACAGCAAGTACATCTCTAGCCACAGAGAAATAAGTCTTACATAAGTTAGAGGTGTGTTTGGGGTCATTATCCTGTTGGAAAACACATGATGGTCCCACTAAGTCTAAACCAGATGGAATAGCATGTTTTAAGAGCTTTAAGGTATTACTTTGTTTAATTTTAATTGCTGAAAGGCATACATCTACTTTAAAACGTTCTGTACATGTACAATATCAGCACACTCTGGTGTTTCCCTCTGTTTTGCTGATGTGTCTTTTACATAAACATTTATATAGACACAGATATTCTGTTCCTGTCTTATTGTGAAAAAAATAACCATAAGAAAAACAAATTGAAATTCAGTTTACTAGCATGATTGGCTGACTTGGCTTTGGGAGAAAGGCAAAGGGGGAAAGGCAGCGAGAAAGCAGGACAGAGAGACATGGGAAGAAAAAGAATGGAGAGGCTCAATAGAGTTAGCAAAGTAAAGGAGAGAGGGGAGCAGAGAAAACAGGAAGGGGGAAGAGAGAGGGGAGGACGGGGGAAACAAGCAAGGAAAGAGAAGAAATGATGCAGAGAAGGAGTGATGTGCTGAGGGAGCAAGAGATGGAGGGATTTTGGGGTTAAGGGAGTATAAAGAGAGTGAAGGAAGGAGAGAAAGACAGAGAAGCATTGTACTATGCAGCAGCCCCCAGCCACTGTTTGCTTTGGTTACCACAGCAACCTCAAAAAAGAGGGCTGATAAGTTAACCAGATGGTTGGAGACCAAGAGAGGAAGCAGAGGAGGAGTGTGTGTGTGTGTGTGTGTGTGTGTGTGTGTGTGTGTCCACGCAGAGCTCTTTCAGTGTCAACTATGCCCATATGACTCTCTGATGATGATGATAATGATGGCTGTCAGCTGTTTTGAACTTATTGGTGTTTTAATTTCTGTGCTGTTCCTGGAAGGCCAGACAACAGGTGAGAAACAGTGGGACACAAAAACTCCTTTTCAGCTTAAAAAAAATCTTTGTTCTTTTCTGATTTTCTTCAAACATCAATTTAAGTCCTTTCTTTCACTAAGTATTTTTTCAAATCCCTATTCCCTATTGCTTATTTATGTGAGCTGTGTGTCCAGTGCCAAGGTGTGTGTGAGTGTGTTTGGATGTGTGTGCTTCGTAGCGTGCAGGTCAACGTGAAGGCAAACGAGAAGAAGAATTGTTAAATTAAATAATAAAGTAAGAGAAAGTATGTGTGTGTATGTCTTTGTGAAGAAGGACCAAGGGAGATGAAAGAACATTTTCCCCCTTTTATGAAGATTAATTTTTGCAACCAGAAAGCCTAAGCAGAGGGAGAGAGAAGAAGAGAGCCAGGGTGGAGGAAAGGGTGAAGAAAGTAAGAAGCAAGGTAGCAGGATGGGAAGGGTGCACAAAACAAAAAGTGAAGAAACAAAAGAGGGATTTAAAGAAGGAAGCTGTTGGAAGAAGTTAGGAAAAACTTACTGGTAATGTAAGTTTCACAAAATAAAAATCACAAACACTAAAAGAAACTAAAAGGAAAAGAAGAATTTAAGAATTATTTACTGTAATTTAATGACTTCTTTTATCATCTTGTTATGATTCTATGTCATAAAATGTACATTAACAAAGTGCTTTGAATTAACATAACATGACATATCAAAAGGTCCTCTCTTTTCTTGTTCTATGTACACGTGTTTTTAACTTGTGCAAATACGCTAAAACAAATATCAACAGAGCTAATGAATTATAAATAATGATGATTATTCTGAATGGTTTCACTATGGTCTGTATATGCATTTGATATATTCCATTACATATATATGACGCACGCAGATGTAAACAGTTGTACTTTTCCCAAAGGTGGTTGGGAAGTATGAATATGTATTATGAATTTTAAAGATGAATAAATAAAGAGAATAAATAGAAAAACAGGTCACTGCAGTTTATCCTGTGTGCATTCATGTTTCTAATTTTGCCTGTCTCCAGTCTTTGAGGTGTGCCACCCTGATGCCTGTCTGGCTGGCAGTGTCATTGACACAAACATACACACACAGACAATTAGTTTAACAGTAGCTGCTTTTAAACCACTGATGAATTTCAGTAAACAAACAAAAATGTGCATTTCAGATCCATTAGTATTTTTTTTAAATGTACACCCTATCATAAAACTACACACTTGCTGAGGTGTGGCTGATCTTTTGCCAGCAGACATGCAGTGAAAGACAACTTTGTCTACAGGAAGAGAGGATAGAAGGAATGGGAGAGGAGCAAGACAAGACATTAAGGGGGAGTAAAGAGTAGGAATAAGGGTGGTCAAAGATATGTTAAAGATACATAAGGTGTTACAACACTGTTTAGGAGACAGAAAAAGTATATTGTGCTTTAGAAAGCAAAGAAGACAAAAGGAAGATGAAATGGGCTGAGAAAAAGAGGAGAGATTGAGATAACAGAATATGTGCATAGATGAAAAAGAAAGAGAAATAAATTGGGTGGAGTGACAAACGGGGAGAAAATAGGGGAGCTGCAGAGAAACAGAGAGTGTGTGTTAACAGTATGGCAGCAGTAGCAGTAACATTCCTGGCTGAACAGATCAGCTGGCCTGAGGAGAAAGACAAATACAGGAGAGGAAACCACGTCTAGACCACTGCTAGACACACACATGCACACAATCCTGTGCAAGCACACACACTGAATGGAGACAGAAAATACACACATTCACAGACACACATCAACCTGCTAGTTAGACAAGGTGGGCGACTGCCAAGCACTGCCAAGAACCAGGTGGGGGGAGGAGAAACGAGGAGGAGGGGGTGAAAAAATAGTGGAACCGAGATAGGAGGGAAAGAAGAAGACAAGAAGGGACATAGGGAGAGGCAGGAGAAAAGGACAGAGGGTGTTAGTGTCAATGAGGCACCACTTTTTTAACACTTTTGTAAACTTTGCTTTATGGAAAAGTTTCTGCAGGAAACTGATCGTATGGAAAAGTACCGTGAGCAGATAAACAACAAAGGAGGCAGCGTAAGACTGAAAGTATTGAGCAACTTTGACAACTTCTCTGGAATTCAGGACTGTGTGGTTACTTGGTGCCACATCCTGTAATCAATCTTTTGCTTCAGGGTGTCAAGATATAAAAATGAAAGCACTCCATCAGTGTAAATAGTCCATTACTTTTTATGAGTTTTGATTGACAGTCAAAAGAAGATGCTACATCAATTTAACTTTGACATTTGTAAAAACATTAGCAGTTATTCTTTTGCCACTATATTGGCCATCACATAGACAGCTACAGCTATGCGGTGTTGCACATGCAATAAACTGCTTGACCAATTTATTAGTCTAGCTCCACCCTATGCCATAAAACACAATATACACTACAAGGACAAGAATGAGCACAGTGTACATGCTCACAACCAGGCTACTGCTTCCACAGTTTAATAAAATGCTACAGGTTAGGACAAATGGAGCCAGAGGAAGAAATCTGAGGGTGCAAATTGTCTATTGTGTTTAAAATTTCTGCCTAGTACCTGGAATTTATTTGCAATGAACACCATATACTGAGTAATATCAGCGCTGTATTGTATCAGTTTGGTTATAAGCTTTTAGAAAGAACAAAAACGTCAACATGACAAATGAGTGAACAGGCCATGAGGTTTGTCTAGAAGCTCAAAATATTTTCATGAAGGAAATTCTCCATCTGTTGCATTCAAAGGTCATTACATTTAATATTAGTGTCATCAGTTGGTGACTTTAACAAGCAAAAGCCCTGTAAACTGACTGTTCAGTCGTGAATTAATTAGCACACCGAGTTCATTTCTGCACAATGTGCTGTATAAATACTTATTTGTCATCATGATCTAGGACCTTTAAACGTGTAACCAGATGTTACAGGCACCACTGTTCTATTAAATATCATCTAAAAAGGACTAAATGTTTATGGGGTCACAGTAAATCGTTGAGTCACTGAGCCTGTGTATGAATCTCAACTAGTTGTGTCATCTTTCATCTCTGCCTCCTTTGCTAAGTGCCTTTGCTGACATCTTCCACAAATGTGACACCCTAAGGGCAAGCAAGGCTGTTGTCAACACGTAATAAGAAGCCGAAACAAGCAGTTTGACATTGGAGCAAAAACTAGGCTTTACTGATAAGTCTCAGAGGCTGTATGAGAAATACAGTATAACTGAAATTAAATTTGTCTGGGCTGGGATACTTCTCAGCCAACTAAGGGCTCAATAGACCTTACAAAAACATTGATACAGCACGGAGAAGACAGGCCTCAAGGTTTATTAAGTGACCAATGGCAGCTATTGGTCACTGGCCAATAAACTAACAGTATAGGACAGGAATTTTTAGGGAAAGACCAGGTCTCTAGGAGAGTGGCAGGTCAAACAGGCTGTGCACTGATAGTTAATTGGTCACAGGTAACTCCAGAGTCCAATCAGCTGCAGTACCTGGAGTGGAAAATAGACTTCCTGCGACACTTCACCAAGCAGTGTCCTTGCAGATGACCTGCTGCACTTTCTACCACCTTCTCACTGGTACTAGTGTTTAGATTTGTTGCTTCCTGGGATGATACTGGATAAGCGTATAGCAGGGTGTTACCACTCTCAGGCCAGGACTTTTACAGACGGATTACAGCCTTGAGTGTGAAAACTAATCTGTAAAAAGCATCGAGTTTATACAAAACGTAAATACAAAATGTACCAGTGATTTATATACATACTGCGGATTAGACCTTTATTGTTAAGTGAAGTAGATTTAGTTTTCCTTCAAACAGGCTTATTCCCGATACATATTATGGGTGGACAATAAGGTTATATGTACACAGTATGATGACACAATATACATTTGTTTATGTCACAGATTTTTTTCCATAACATTTATAGCTTGCTAGCTATTGCGTTAATACCTCTACATGTGTTAGCCCATTTGGGAAATGTGGCAAATCAATAAGCAGCACTGCTTTATGGCAATATTAGATTGGTATATGACTTTAACATAAATGTGATGAAGTACCATGATTTGTCAGACATTTGATTTGCAGGATTAGCCAGAAACACAGATCCTCATCTGATCATTTTAATCCTTTACAATTTTTCAATTGATTTTCCAGTAATGATTATGTTATGGTATATGGTGGCATTGTGCTGTAAATTTCCTTGTACATACTGCATACTAGTAGAATTTGAGATTAGGGTAACCAGTTTCATCAGTAACCTTACGGATTACTGATAAAAATGGGTTCAACACATCTGGTCTGACCTGAAGTATGAATGTTACAATTTTAAGTTTTTTGCATAGTTTAATTGATAAATCAAGTAACTTTACTTTGATCTGTTCTTTAAATACATGTCATGTGTATTATATTCATTAATTAAGCACAGCTTTTAACTGAAGTTCAGAGTTTAATAAAATCAGGACAAACAGCCTACTGTTAATCCTTCAGCCTACTATTCACAGGCATATTATCAACTATCGTAGCCAAAGAAAACTAAAGGCTTCGATCTTGCTCCACTGACATCCGTTCTTGTACAAAGACAGCTGTTACTCTACTTTCATTGGCATGAGATTCATTATTGAACTTAAACAACCAGCTAGAAACCTAATAAATATTACGTATGTGACATTTGCAAGAACGTAATTATTATGACTCAGATGGAGAGTTGTAGGTGAAAAATAGAATTGATGAAATGTAGAAAACACAGCGACACAGGGACACAATCATCAAATTATTTTCTACCAGTGTGTATTTACAATACTAATTTAGCATGTTATGCACTAAGTCATCCTATATTATGTGTATTTCAGCTACTTCCTTATTAACAAGGCCACAACAACGTATTTAAGGGGACAGACACCCAGATCATATTATTTCCTTAGTGGCTCTCACAGGCACATTTTCAGACATGCCTGTACCTATGATCTAGAAGATTTTTCAGCATTTGACCAGCAAAATGTTGGTCAAAATGTCCCGTAATAATCCTAACACATTTATGAACTCAGCAGATTGCTGTTCTCCAACTGCACTACACTGGCTAAACTGCTGCCATCAAAGAGGGACATATAAATGTGCAGGTTTCTAAACTACAGCATCAAAGGCCTTATATGAGGAAATTACATGTTTCATGTGGGTAAAACTGCAGGAATCACAACAGTAGCTGGAAAATGTTCACTGCACCACAATAGCTGTCTGTTAGCTCAGAGTTTAAATTAAGAGCAAACTAACAGCTAGGTTTCGGTCAGAGCTGCTGATTTTATTAAGCTGTGGATTTTTACCCTGATACCACAAGAATAACCATGAACTGAATGGTAAGACAGCTCACACCGTCACGTATTTAAGGTTGTTTAATGCATAACGTTACTGCTTCTTAATAAACACTATGGCTGCTGCTCGTTGTGTCAGTGTATCAGCATTAGCTTGCTGCCATAGATGTATCTTAACTCCATGGTCCCTCTCAGCATTAATGTTACTAACGATGTTTACTTAACGTTGGTTTACTAGCCTGAAATGTTTAATGAAGAATCCACTAGCTCCAAATTGATCGATTTGACAAACTTGAACTATGCAGACCACAGGCATTTTAAGAGTTTGTTAATAATGTAGAAAATTACTCAATGCCCTCCATTGTCACCATAGCAACGCAGCGGCATGACGTCTTTTGCAAATCACCAAATGTTCCCACAACAGTTGATCCAGCTTCACTATTGCAAAACAGACTGAAGTGAAAAGGATTTTCAGTGTAAAATATCCTATCATCATAGGAACACTGACTGCAATGAAACCACCATCATTCAAAATAGTTCGTCTATGCCAGCACAGAATGAAGGAGCCAGAGTGTGGAAGTCATCTGTGATGCACACTTTGCCTTGGTGAGTGTTGTTGCTGAATGACAGACGCACGCAGGTTATTCATCGCCCACAGCAGATTGGTCAGACTGTGTCTACAGAGACAAGCTGTTGCAGATGGATAGCTTATTGATAAATGTAGCCTCTCTCATATTTTGATGTGTTAGGCTTATGGAAATCCATTTAAATGTCAGTACAGGACAACAGACAATCTATTAATACATGACTGAGGCCCATCCTCTCACCATCCCAACTCAACAGGAAGAAAGCAGTCGGTTCACAGTGTCAGCCTGATCTCTCCTCTCCCCCTCTCTGACCTCTGCTTGTCACCTTGGATGGGTCACAAGTATATATATTTATAATATCTAGAAGCCTCCATATGTAGAAGATGCTTACAGCAAAACTTAAAGCAAAGTTTCTTTTACTTTACAGTCATTTAGTCATGACTGTAAGAAGCGAAGGTCATAGTAAGATACTGTACATTTGCTATATATATTGTTAGCCACTTGTGAATAGATATTGCTCTTTTTTTTGCTCTCTGTTGGTTGGGTTTATTAAAATAATTCTGTTTATTAAAATATATTCTGGATCATTTTGATTATTAAGGACAACGTGTGCCTCCTAGCGTTGTAATGGAGAAGACTGATGAAGAAAAACTATAAGTCAACAGTGAAAGGAAGGAGACTGCATTGCAGTTAGTTTGGCACAATAAAACCTTTTTGGCTGTTAATTTCAGATTTGGATTACTGACAAGTTTATTTTTCCAAGATAATCCTATGGATTGTTCCTTAGATCTGCTACAGAATAAATTAAAGTTTCTAAATTTCTACTGTGTAAAAGGAAGATTGCTCTTGGTCACCTAAAGATTCGTAAAGCATCCTCCAATCATCTGAGGGGATGATGATTAGGAGGTAACAAATAGGCTTGAAAAGTAGCCACAAAAGTGATTTACAGAAACAAGTTTGATAAGATATAAGTAAAATATATACTGAGACAGTTTACAGCTGAAACTGAAAACTGTCATTTGTCAAAATTGACTTTTGTTGTTTGCCATCTTCAGAAAAAGATTGTAACTGGAAACATTTAGGTTTGGCAGTCCCTCATAAATGTCTGTATCACATTGGCACATCTGGATTTTGGTTATTTTCCTATTTTCCTCTGTGCAGATTTGCTACTATGACTCTAAACTAAATAGAAGAGCCTGTATTTATCTTCAACTCATTCCACGCCTTTAGAAATCAGTTTCAAGTCTCAGCTGGGTCGCACACGGACTTTCTTAATTTGGTGCTGAACTCAATCCATTTTAATTTGGGTTTGTGCTTAGGATCACTGTCATTTTTGAAAATACATCAGCCCAATTCAAGATGTTTGGCAATCTTAGATAGATTCCGCTGCAGGGTTTGCCTGCATTTGGCTTCATTCAGTCTTTCATCTTTCCTCACAAGTCATCCATTTACTGCCACTGAAAGGCCCCCAGAAGCACAATACTACAACAAGTGTGCTTCAGGGTAGAGATATTGTTACACAGGTGACAACCTGTGTCTAGTACCTGCCAGATATAGCTCTTTTCAGGACAATGTGAGTTCAGTTTTAGCTTTATCACAGCAAAAAATGTTTTGGTGCATGTGCTTAGTCTTTCAGTGATCAACATCAGAGCTACCGCTGTCTCTTTTTTGTCTATTCTTCTGTACAGTACATGAGATTGACATCAAGGCCTGACCAGAAACTATTCTTTAAAACACTTGTCTGTATGTAGAAAAAAATGCAAGTGGCTGATAAAGATATGAGAGAGCCGCATGTCAAGACCTATTGTGTTCTACTTACAGAGCTTGTACAGTACATAGAGGTTATGTGGCCTTCAGTCTCCTTTCCTCTTCAGCCCATTTTGTTTTCATTTCATTATTTATTATGTACAGTGTGTCTGGCTTAAATACCTCCTTTATGTTACTGAATAATATACTACTACATAGTGATACACTTCTTTTTACAACATATTTTTCTCATGCAGTTAGTATTCCTCTCAGGTCTACCCTGATTTGTTTATTATTTGTTACCTTCTAATGGATTGCCTCAAATTATGCATGTCATCTGGATCCATTGTCACAGTTAACACCAATAAACCAATGGCAACAAAACAGAGGATTCATCATTTTCTCAAATCCACTGAGGCTAGTACTGAAAGTACAAGTACTGAAAGAATTTCACTGAAGCACATTAGTACACATCTCACCTTGAATTCTACATACAGTAGAAATTATAACAATTAATAAGTCACCTCTGGAATCTGTGTTAAAATCTTGTTTCCTCATTCTGATATGATCAAGTTATGTCTTATGACAATGGCTGAAATGTATCCATGACAAATATAAAGTGATAAAGATGTAACAGACTTTATAACTCATTCCATCTGGGAGAAAACAAATGCAGACTCAAATTACCTATAGATTAGGTTTATGGGATTCACCATCAAGTTGCAGTCAGTTCTGTGCTCCCAATCTGAAGTTAACAACCTTTTAGTCTCCTCAATTTAAACATTTCATCCTCAGAAATTTACTTTCTGTCCATTGATTAAAGCATTTTTGGAACAGATTACGGAAATTATGCTTTTTTTTCTAGCATATATTGACATTGCTGCAGTTGATTAATAGTTTTTGTGAATGCAATTTTAGCATACTGACACCGACTGGGAGAGATTTGTGATTGTATTGGTGATTAAAAAATTCAGTACGGTTTGTTCTCTGAGGACCACAAATTTTTGTGGCAATCCATCCAGTAGAAAATCTTCCATGAAATGTTGTTTTTCTGTTAACATAAAGAGAAATGTACACATTTGACAAGTTGCAAATATATTACACTAGATTAAACTTAATGACTCCATCATTCACTAACAACAGGTTTGTCTTTTACTAAAATATCCACGTATAGTGACAACAGGAGTGTTAAACATTTTATGGTTATATTTAGGCACTTGGTACTTAAACTGTTGATGGCGCTTTGGATTCACAGCCCAGTATGTGGTGTGACATAATGTGACATAATGTGACATAATATTTGTCCTCCACCATCAAATCCTGGTCGCCTCCTGGCATCTCCAGTTCAACTTGTAAATGTAGCATTAATTAATTGAGACTCTGCCTCTAAACATAATCCAGCCAACAATTACATTGCCTTTATAGAATAATTAGGAAAACAATTTATAACATTAATTCCTGGGAGTAGAAATAGTTTTGCACAAAAGTAAATAAATGTAGATTTTTTGACATAGGACACATTGTACAAAACTGCTGTAAAGTTACTTCCCCTGTTCTTCATACCAACTAGCACTTGTTTTCTGAAGGCTAAATGTGTGTGGTCTCCTCAGAACAGGGTTTACCGCCCACTCCCCTGACACCTGGGTGAGATATGAAGATAGACAGACTGCTGCAGAGGAAACATCTATGTTGACATGCTGACACACACATGCACCTTCTTCCTCCCTTTTCTATTTCCTTTCCTCTCTGTCTCTCTGCAATGTGCACCCCACCTTCTCACCGAGGGAGGTACCTGTAACAGCAGAAAATTATATAGTATTTCATCTTTATCTAAATTTGTGTCTGCAAAGGGAGCATGCTACATCTCTGTGGAAGGTACAGAGCACATTATACACCAAAGGTCTTTGTATTCATTGCTTGAACAACCTGAAATACAGTAGCTGATATTCAGTTTAGAAAATTAAGATGGACTCTTCATACACAGGATTTCTCACTGTGATGAAACATTAAATACTGGCAACCAGCCCAGTTTGACTCGACTAGATGCTCTGTGGGCAGTAACACACCTTATTTCGTATTTTTCTGATATAATTCAAGGCCTTTTAACGGTTTGATCTCTATGCAGGAGGTGACATTGAATCACTTGGTACAGACAGCATGACAAATGTTCTGTTTTTAGGCCTTGGCTATATAGTAAGTAAGGTCTGGTACTGAGCTATAGCACAAGGTATTGGGAAGAAAGTAGTCTGGCTCCCGAAGCAGGGGGAAGGAAAAACTACTGATTTGGGTCTCAGCTTGAAGAGCTGAAGAATCCCTGACTTGCAGTATTGCAGATGGCCAAACAGCAGGTTCTGTGACTGTTATTGTTGACATACTGAAAAGTGAAGAGGAAAGTTTTGGGGGGTTGAGAGATTTCTAATAAGCTACTAGCTAATAATAATAATATGCAGCATTATTATCAGTAAGTGTCAACATAAAAGCATTCACTAAGTAACCCAAAAGCTACAGCCAGTCTTATACAATTACTCTGTCTTTATATTGATGCTGAGTTACTGAACTTTTGGATGTAGTTGAGACACTATTTGAAGCCAGAGATTCCTGTAGGATTTCATGCAATATTTTAACATTTTAACATAATATATTAGGAGATATAAAATGTGCAATTTCCCATAGAAATGGAATGATTTAAAAAGTATTGATTAGTCATCTACTAACTAAACTAAAGACAGAATATATCAGGATACTGGAGGCTTAAACCTCTTTCTGAGAAAACCCTTGAACAGTGCTGAACGATTAATCTAATCCCAATCACAATGTCAGCCTGTGCATTTACATAACTATAAAAGGCTTCAATTTATTAACACAAATATGTAAGTATGTTCTGTGTTTGTGTGAAGTTTGCTTGCTACGTACGCTGCTAATAAAGAGTTGATCAGTCAGCCTGTGATTAAACAGCAAAGCATGTTTCTGGTGTACACTGATTCCAAGTTTTAAGTGATTTAATGATTTTTATGGCCAGGCATTAACTACTTTACATGAGGTGAGCCACTAAAATGTGTGAGTGAATATTCTCTGATGTGGCCTTGACTCCTCCACGGTCTGTGTTCAGAGTGGGGGGAGCAGCAGCCAGAATGAATGATGAGCCAAAACGACCAACACTTTATCCCTGTTGTTTGTCCCTGCTTTGATTTTGTCAAACTAATGTTAAAGGTGA
The DNA here is from genome assembly GCA_900302695.1 of Helostoma temminkii. NCBI lineage: Eukaryota > Metazoa > Chordata > Actinopteri > Anabantiformes > Helostomatidae > Helostoma > Helostoma temminkii. The sequence continues at coordinate 12,880 of OMLM01008286.1, forward strand.
AATTTAATGTGACTATTTAGGTTTAGTCTAGTTTTCTTGTCAGTAATGTGAGTTAATTGCTCTATGATATATTAATATGCATATTTTACTTGAAACCAAGCCAGTGTCATTTTATTGTGTGTTATATCACAGTCACAGTGGTGTTCACAACTAAGGTTTACCCTTCTAAACAATTAGAGACAACAAAGTTTCTCAGAGCAGACAGAGACACAAGATTTTGTTTTGGAGTAACTGCTTACTGATCAGCAAAGACTGAAAATCCTCTCAGCCTCTCAGTCCAGTCACATATAAGTTTGTCCCATGCTTAAGCACATAGACTGTTTTTATATTTTTTTCCACAGTAATAAACCCATGCATAGCAAACTGCCCTCTGGTCGATTTGGAAAGTTTGGTTGAGTGTGCTCATAAGTTTGCGATTTACGTCTTTGTTTTTATTGACCCAGTGCAATGTCAAGTTTCTTGGCAAGCATTTTAGTGTTTTAACTGTCAGCACCAAGTGAATTTGCTATAGAGTCTCAGTAGCGTGGGCCTGCATGGCTCAGTGATGATCAACAGAGGTCAAACTTAAAATTGTGAGGGTGCATAGCGGCCTCTCTGCAAATCTTTATTAACTATAATAAGATTGGCTGTCAGTGGGGTGTCATCTCAATATATTTACCTAGCCAGCCAGTTTATTAGGTACACCTAAATAAAGCTAATGCAGCCTGATATAATAGTCATGTAATAAATGTAAAAACCATTTTGGGAGGTGAAGATTCAACTACAGTATATGGTCATTTTGGGGGCTGTAGTTTGCACTACTTTGCAGTCATACTGCATTCAATTGTAAGGTATAGGTAGCAAACTACTGAGTGATTTATGTGATGTACTTATAACGATAAGGGGTAAAATGAAATAGCAGCTCAGACGATTCCACCACGTTATGTACGCCTCTGATTTTGACAGGACACTCATTAGCGGCACAAAAGACACTGGTCGTTATACATGCATGAATGGCCAATACTGGTGTTTGTCTTGTGAGGACAATTTCATTTGCAAATGGTAAACGGTCTGAACGTATATTGCACTTTTCTACATTACTGGTACTCAAAGCACTGCCACGCTGCTTCTCGTTCTCCCATTCACACACTCTCATCGAGAGCAACCTGTGGTTTGTCATTCCAACATATGGCAGAAATCATAACCACCAATCTTACAAACGGGTAGACAACTGCATTTGTGTTTACGTGCGTGTGTTCCCTGAAATCTGTTTCATCTCCAAATAGATTATCATGTTCTTTTGGTGTTAACACACATGCACAAACACATTTCTACCTCTCTATTTGTAAAGACTTCACATAATGCATTCTCTACAGCACCTTACCATAATATCAACCACATAAATGCCAGCTCCATCAGGTTGAGATGACAAGGCAGAATGTCCTCACTCCCAATGTATAAAACCTGGTTCTCACAAATATGACCACAGGACTACACACACACACACACTCTCTCTCTCTCTTCCCTGGGATGGGATGAAACATTCTGTGACAGTGATTACTACCAATTCACACAAACTGCTCATTTTTGATTTTGGCCTCTTTCAGGTGGCAGCTTTCTCAAAAAAGAGAAGTGATTTGGTGACCAGGCAGACAACATTTTAAATTCCCACAGGCAGAATAAACTGTGCGAGTAGTGACTGAGAGGTAATCCACTCTCCTGAAGTCCTGAAGTGCTCTTCAGCAAAGCACTTCACACAAAAAAAGCAATCCAATGCAGCTGGCAGTGGACAATGGCAGACCCATGCAGCTTGTATGTGTGAGCTAATGTAAGTGATGTAAGTGTACGACTGTGAGACAAGGTTTGTAGCCTGTCTGTCTCTACTGCAGCAGCTTATGATTACATGCTACACTATTTCATAATTTAATGAATGACACAAGTCTGTACATACCTACTGTAAATCTTCTCAATTTGTCTTTGCTTGGCTGCTGTAATAATGGGTTTTAGTATTACAGGGTGTCTGTTTTGGTAATAACTATACAGTACAGTTGATGAATACTCAGAGTTAATGTGTGTGTGTGTGTGTGTGTGTGTGTGTGTGTGTGTGTGTGTGATGCGTTCAGGAGCGTCGGGAGCGGGAGCAGCAGGATCTGGAGTTTGCCAAAGAAATGGCCGAAGATGACGATGACAGCTTCCCATGATCCTCTCTGCTGACTTGCTGTGTGCGTGTGTGTCTGCACGGTGATGTTAGTA
>OMLM01008286.1:15131-30662 GCA_900302695.1 Helostoma temminkii
TAATGGGTTTTAGTATTACAGGGTGTCTGTTTTGGTAATAACTATACAGTACAGTTGATGAATACTCAGAGTTAATGTGTGTGTGTGTGTGTGTGTGTGTGTGTGTGTGTGTGTGTGTGTGTGTGTGTGTGTGAGAAGTGAGGTATGGCAACAGTGCCATCTAGTGCACAAACTTATTCTGAAGATTATTCCAAAGTTGTCCCCAATGTGTTACAGTGGAGACATGCAAACTGGATCAGATGTGGCATCATGAGTCACATTCAAACCGTTATCTGTATGAGGACACTGTGTGCCGTTTCATTTTACTGATTTTCTCTGGATTACTAAAAGATAAAAGTTTGCATTTTGTGCTATGCAGATGACTCTGCAGATACTTGAAACCTGCTTAAGATGGGTAATCCATCACAACGACATTTAATCAGCCTTATTTTTTTTTATCAAAGTTACATTATCGTTGCATGGTACTGCAGCTGTGAGCAGAGACTGTTTATCAACTGGCTTTCTTGGTGCATTCAAGGATCCTTAGACATGTGACCCTTTACAATTGGCGTCACTTTTAATGCAAGAAAATTCACAGTCTGTGTGATTTTCTGCCATAGCTCCAGAAATGAAAACATTTTATACCCAGAGAGGTGAATCTTGCCTCTACTTTATATTTAAAATCTATAACATGGTTATGGTCAGTGACAGATTTTGTATTACTTTGCCTTTATAAACTACCACAGTGGATTAGAGTTTTTTCCCTGGAGATGCTTTGCCAGGCCTTCACTGCAGCCACCTTCAGATGCTGCTTGTTTATAGGTCTTTTTGCCTTCAGTAACTGGAAAGCTGCTCTATTGGGTTGAGATCAGGTGCCTGACTTGGCCACCAAAATACAGCCCATTTCTTTGCCTTCAAAAAGTGTAGAGTCATCATTAATCTGCACTGTGAAGCACTATCCTATTAGTTTTTTAGCATTTGGCTGAATTGGAGCAGAGAGTAGAGTCCCATACAACTCAGAATTCATATTGCTACTTCAGTCTCCATCCGTCCTGTCACATCATCAGTAAATACCAGTGAGCATGTTCCATTGGCAGCCGTACATGTTCATGTCATAACACTGCCATACCATGATGTGGTATGCTTTGGATCAACAGCTATTACTTTCCTTCATCATACTTTTCTCTTCCCATAAATCATATACTAGTTTCATCTGTCCAGTGAATGTCATTTCAGAACATGGGAGTCTTTTTAGATGTTTTCTGGCAAAGTCTAATCTAGCTTTCTTGTTCTTGAATGTTACTAGTGGTTTGCATCTAGTTGTAAAATCCTCTACTTGAGTGTAGATCTTCTACCTTCTTTAGAGTATTCGTGACTTCTGCTGATGGAGTTTTTCTTTACCAAGGTAAGGATTCTGCGATCATCCACTTGTTGTCTTCAGTGGTCTTCCAAGCCTTTAGATGTTGTTGGGTTCACCAGTGCTTTCTTTCTTTTCGAGAATGTACCAAACTGTTAATTTGGCCACATCTAAGGTTTTTGCTACCTTTCTTATCTAGATTTTTGTTGTTTTTTCAGTCTATGATGGCCTCCTTCACTTGCACTGAGAGGGGCTCCAGTCAAAACAGCTGCCAAATGGCAACAGAATACCTGATATCACCTCCAGACCTTGTATCTACTTCATTTGTCTTGAAGTAATGAGGGAATAAACCACACCTAGTCAATTAACTTTTTGTCAGTCAATCGCCCAAATACCATTGAGCTCCTTAAAATGGAGGTACTCTGTTTGGTAATACCATATTTTTGCTAAGTCTCCAAAAATAAAGCTGAACGTTTACACTTCAATTACGTATTGTTTTATGTCAAATTCATTGTGGTGGTGTAAAGAGGCAAACTAATCAAAATCATCAAAATTCTGTAACCGTTTTACTCTGCAACTTTTACTGTGGAATTATTTACTGACAATTTCCTCAAATTACTTTACTGAAATGTTGCTATGAAGCCAGCAGAGGATAGTGAAAATACCCATAGGGATGCACTGTTCTGATATAAATATTAGATATCGGCCCTGATATTTCCTAAAGCTGTGGTTTTCAAAACCAGTCCTCAAGCACCACAGCTCTGATCTATCCACTACTGATTGCCTAGATCATGGGTGTTCAGTCATTCAGAAGCTGGAACACAAAGTGAGTTGGTATCTTACAGCTTCTGAGGAATGGGTTCCAGAACCACTCGCCTAAAGAGCTAGATCGAGCTAGATAGAGATAATGGGGCTGATCCATATGGGCAGACCTATTCACCTTATGTTTGTGATGCATGCTACGTCATGCACCAGCAGCATGGAGAGAGCCAGAGACTCAGCTGTATGGAGGTACATTATGTCACTATGCTGAGAATGTAATATCTGCAAAGGGCGTGTTGGGACGGATGGTGGCAGCACTGCAAAACACAACAAACTTAATCAAGCACCTCTGAACCCTGAACAACAAGGAGACATTCAGGAGACAATATGACTAAGCGGTTAACTTTTTATTAGCACTACTTCTTATTTTCAGTTTCAGCTGCAATATTATAAACCGTTTTCACATAAACCCCAAACAAGTTTGGGAGAACTTTGTCCAAATAGAGTGTGTACTTTCGAACTCTGCTTGATTTCAGGGAGGGGCGGAGGCGCTTGTGTAGAGTGTGCGAGAGGAATAACATTTATTTATGTGTTCTTTTGCTACATTTTATTTTACAGAAAATCAATCTTTAAGTCAAGGCTGATGTAAGTTCTGATATCAGTATCGGAACTGCAAAAGTTAGATCATTGCATCCTTACTTTGTACCAGGATACCACAAGGCCAGAGAGTGTCAATAACAATAAATACTACAAACATGAATTTACCTGAAATTTCTAATGATATTGGTGGAGAAACTCTGTATAATGTGGATCAGCCACTCAGCTCTCTAAATCAGATCATTACTGGCAAGATTGGCGAATATTTACTTTGATACAAAACAAAAAGTATTTTCTTTCCAGAAGATCCACCATTCTTGCTTCAATAAGACTAATCAAAACTGTTACAGATTAATTTTCCACAGTCTAATCTTTTCTGCAGCAGACTCGTAGAAGGCTGGATAAATGAATGAAGAACGAGAGGAGAATAGTGAAACTATAATGCATGTAAGAGGCGAAGATCTCAGTAAATTGCCATTAGGTTGACAAACAAACAACAAACAAAGCTTTTAGAGTTCCACATCAGTGTTTTTTAGACAGCTGCTGCTGGTTTCCACGTAGTACAGGCATGATCAACTTGACATTAAACACATACAACACACGTCTGCAGTACAAAGCATACCAGTGTTAGCTGAAAACCAGTTTAAAACACATACACTCAAGGTGGAGCGTTGCAGAAATAACATCACATTTTTTCACAATTCACAAGCCAGTTCTACCATTCTACTGGAGCGGTGTAAAAATTATCCTATCCATCAATCTGTCCTACCCAAGCTCAATGTGAATGGGCAGACCCAAAACATATCGTCTTTTGCTGCTTTAGCATGATAACAGCAAACTTTTTTTTATTACTATTACTAATTATTATTTATTTATTTATTTGCAATGTGAATTCCATATAATATTTCAAGACAGCTATATTTTTGTTTTTGTGTTTCTACATCATCACAATGCAGTTTCATTTTCTGATACATTTATAAATGAATTCAATCTATCAAACTGTGCTACCCAAAGCTTTCTGTGTGTAGAAATTTCCGATAATCCAATTAAGCGATCAAATTAAATTGGCAAAAAACATTTTGTAACTATCAGCCTGCACAACAGTAGGATATGTTGCTAGTAGGACAATTAATTAGAACACCAGCACAGGCACTACTTAATACTTTCACTATTGGTATAATGCCCTCACCTCCACCCATCTAAGGTTCATACCTTTTGAACAGCTTGGCAGTAAAGTAAGCCATCATTCCAGATACAGTAACAGAAAGTATAGGAACAATGTTTAAAACAAATATAGGCTATACTTTATGTTAAAAAACTTCACAATCAACAGAAATCCCAGAAAAATCAGTTGTTGATGCTCTGAAATCTAACTCTGTGTGTCAAGACTTAAAACCGTACTTTAATTTTGCTGTTGCTGAAAGACTCTATTGTCTTAGTGCTATTTATAGACAGTATTGGATTGATTCTGAAGATAACACAACAAAAAGTTTTAACTAGGTCGGTTAAAGCATGCAGTATACATGCCAAGTCAAACAACTAAGAACAATTTTCTCGGCAAGTGAGGAGTTTCAGAGGTTTATTGTGACTCTCAGGTACCTGGCCTAGTCATGTCTTTTTGCTGCTGAGCAACTTGAGCACTTTAAGGTCAAGTGCATAGCCCAGAGGCACTTCAGTAGCAGTTGGAGGGCAAAGAGTGGTGTTCACTCCACACATTTACACCCAAGTCCAAAGGTTTAGACACTGTGGACTCCACTGCTCATTGAATCCTGACTAACAAGTCAAATGCTTGGGATGTATTATTCTTAGATTGCGATATTCACCTGTGAGTTTCTAGTTATTAAAGCAGCAGTCTGTATGTTTCGACTGTCAAGGATTATATAGCACTGACGTTAGGATTTAATGAGGTAAAGATTTAAACTTTTTTTAAGTGATGCCTGCTTTTTGTCACTTGGTTATCAGGTGTGTATCAACAGTGGATCTAAATAAAGTATGATAAGCTTTTATTTTAGCTCTTGTCACAGACCATTTAATAACAGCAAGAGTTATGCAGCAATCTAGGAGCAGTGTGCACTGTATCTATGTGTGTATCCAGTTTTTGTTTGTGTAGATTGCTCAGCACAGACTCTTCACAAAGATTATTTCAATGCCCTCACTAGCAAAAAAGTAATGGTTCGAAAGCTGCAGTCATTGGTATTTTTGAAATATCAACTCATAAATATGCTGATGGCTTTAGGATTTAAATCTTCTGCTGTGTGATGTATGTGTGTCTTTCTGAGATGAGGACAGGGTCATCAGCAGTGCTGATGTTTGCCATCCTCCTCCCTAAAGACACACACACACCCACATGCAGACACACTTTGTCTGCATGGCCTTTTCCCTTCACAACACTGGTTGCAGACAGCAACGTGCCCTGTGCTGATAAACTTTATCAACCAACACACCTGTGTTCGTGCACGACCACAAACACACCACTGACACACAAGCACACAGATCCACAGAGGCAGTCAGACAAGGTAGACACCTGCTACTACTGTGTGTGTGCATGTGTGTGCGGTAGTGTGTAAACTGTATAAATGATGTTAGGGGGCCTGAGGTGACAACAATACACTCCTGGCTTGAGTACACGCCACACATCATTGCACACTCACAAACACTTAAGAAACACACAAAACCGTGGACAGACACACACATACAGACAACACGAACACACACAGAGCGAACTAGAATAACATTTACACGCCTCTTTAGAGCTTGTCATTATCACAGCTTTTCCACTGTGCAAATATGAATGTGTGTGACCGTCTCTCACTGTGTGTGTATGTGTGTGTGTCGCTCTCATTCTCTGTCTATTATTTAAACTGTCTTTAAACTGTCTATGTGTGTGTGTCTAAATGCATTTGCGCAGTACTGGTCAGAATTCATGTTAGGTATAGACCTTTATTACTTTGAGTCCTGGCCTGGGCAAACTCCTTACTTCATCTCTGTTCAATTACTTAATCTACATTAATAATCCTCTGTAAGTGTATTTTACTACTTTTAAAAAAGTAGTAAAACCCTAAATGAAAAAGCCCCAGGCTCAAAAAGGTATAATAAATAAATAAATGACGTCTTGATGCTGCAAACAAAACACAGGCATTGTATTAACACAATAATGAAATTATCCTAATGAGTTTGCCTCATCCACAGCATCAAAATCATTAATATTGATTCTTATCATTAATATGGTAGCTGATACTCTCCATGTGCAGGATTACAATTAAAAGTCAAGATAGAAAACACAAGAAATATAATACATAAAAAAAGTATGACAAAATGCCAGCTAACAAAAACCTTTACCAATGTTAGAACAAGAAGCTACCAATCATTCTTTTTCATACAGAACAGTTCAACTCACTGACACAGGCCGTGTTACACTGTAATCCACAGTGAAACGTGACAAGTTATTTGTGTACAACATGCTGTGTGTATCTCCATGATCCACAGGCGCCCAACTCTGCTGTGATCTCAGACGATCCATCTGTCTGCACAATGCATGCAGCAGGAAGTGTGTACATGCTGGTTTGAAAATAGCTTATAGTTCTTTTTTTATTTTTTTAATTCAAATATTATTTTTATTTAGGAGTAAGGCAAAAGGAAAGTATAGGACTAAATGTTTCGAGATGAAAGACTGACTGAACACATTTTCTAAATATTTAGAGAATCAAACCAAACTGTCTGTAAAGCACAATATTGACTTTATGTTCATTCTCAATGCATAATACATAAAAGAAAATATTCTGTAGTATGGAACATAATGAGGCTTGTTCCACTTTAACACACTATACTTTAGCAGTTCTAGTGGTTCTGCTACATAAATGGAGCACTGTGTTAAAGGTTTTCTTAATTAAGTGTATTTTCAAGAAGACACTAAAACCAACAATGAATTGCCTCTCCTCACCTGTAATGTTCATGTGTTTGCTGGATTAGCTTATTTGACAATTCCACAGCCCTCAGTTCTTGTCCAGTCTAAAAAAGATTAAAAACATGAGCCAGACACAGCGCTCCACTCGTGACATGTTTCTTTATTCAAAAATCCTTTGTTGAGATATTTTTAACGAATATTGCCCCAAATGCACTGAATCGCCGGCTGTCTGAAGTGAGACAGCTGCGCATGTGTGATATCGCCAGCACAATTATGACAATTTAGACCTTTTTGGAATGTATATCTGAAGTAAAAAAGAGGTCACCTAGTAGATAGGTGTGACCCACTGATGTGTTCGTCGCTTCTGTACCACAGCGGTCTGATAAGATGGCAGACGACAGTAAATTATAATACTCTTATTATTATTGTGGGAAAATTATGATTAAAAAAACAATATAACAGCCACTGATTCTTACCAAGTCTTTGTCAGAAATGTTGCAATGATGAACACCAGTTACTCTGCTTTTGTCACTCTGTCAACCACTCTATCAGTCAGTCTGTCAATGTCAGCTAGCGAGCCCTGCATGGGAGGAAAACCAGCATCAATCAGGCTTGTCAGCAGCAGGACTCATTACTTTAGAGGGATTATGATATCAGAGATCACAGGCCTATGGGCTAACAGTCCGAGAGCCAAATAAATGTTGAACTTTTGAAAAGTACCTCTATTAACGTCTCATCCAGCTCATCTAACTACGCAAATATTTGCAGTCATAAAGCCAGTCATTTCTGAATCTAAAGTACTGCCACGCAACAAGAATATCAGAGGAATTGATTGGTTTTTACCTACACACATATACAAAACACACACAAACAGAGCTGTGGCCTTCAGGACGCCATTAAAGCAGCATGAGAGTGCATTACGAATGCAAAGATAAATTAATTGGCAAATAAAGAAAGAGGCTACCAGCGGATGGAGTTTATCTCAAAGTATATCAGTGTGATCGTGTCAAGGTGTCTTCTTGATGCCAGTTTGAAGTCTTGCAGAAACATGGAATCAAATATGTAAATACACAAACATACATGCATGTAATAACCGTCTTGCACACACACTAGCGCACACACTCCTCTTCTATGCCATGTGTTTCGCCCCTCTCAATTGCTCTCACAGTGTCACAGTGACCCTGACTGGTGAAAAAGTGGTACTGCCACATCCACAATTGTAATTTTGCACATATAGTGTGTGCGTAGGTGTGTGTGCATGCAGCTGTGTGTGTGTGAGTGTCTGTGTGTACTGTAATTACTAGAGAAGATAAATCTTGTTAATGAAACAGACGGAAGGAAGAGGACTCTGGAGAGGGAAGGGAGGAGCAATATGAGAGGCAGTAAGAAGAAGAGAGATGAGGAAAAAACAGACATTAAAAAGACAGAGAAACAAGAAGAAGAAAAAGATGGAGTAAAAAACAATGAAAATATGTATAAGAGGACAGAACAAGGAGAGGAAAGACAGGTCTGCGGGGAATAGAGTAAGAGGAAAAAGTTGACTGTCACGTTTTGTTTCATTGCGTCATATATCAGTATCGAGAGAGTGTCGCAGAGGAACAGAGGAAGAAGATGAGGATGACAGGTTGAGAGAAAGATGGAGCGAAAGACAAGTGAGTGCAGACACAGAGGAGGAGGAGACAGATGAGGAAAGATAAACACAATCTGGACAAGCCACACTTTCTTAAGAAAACATGCATGCTTGCTGAGTTAAAAATGCTGGTGGGGAGCTGATTAAAATACAGTCAGAGTCAGTGTGTTACATGTCAACTGGAAGGATAAGGAATAAGTGCACAAAGACTGTATGCTACATAAGGTATAACAACCAGAAGATACAAGGATGTGCAAGTTTTTTGAGCTTGAGGGATGAAGGGACCATGAGGAGGCAGAAGAAGACACTGGAAATTTCAAGATGGAAGAAAGTTTGCTCTTTGCTTATTGCAAACTTTATAACTTCATAGCAGACACATAAAAGCAGCACTGGGTTTGACCTGGAGCAGTCCACAACACAACCAGTGCACAAATGCTGCCCTATGCCTTGGAGCGTTATAACAATACCCTAACTTGACTTGTACTCAATCTGTTTAACACGAACGATTTATAACATTTATTCTTTACAAAAATGATTACACAAAAGGAAAGTCAATTACAATTACAAGTTATTACTTAAACTCCTGTTTAGCTTTGACGTGACGAGAGGAAGATTTCATAAGACAGACATGTGTTTGAAGAAACTATAGGGGAGACTTCAACTAAACCTTTGTGTCCCGTAGATATGAGTAACATGTACTGACATTCACAAGTTTTTTAAGACTGAAGTACTCACAGGGTCATCTATGAGATCGTAGGGACACTGAGATAATAAATCCAAATCCTCCCTATAAAAACTTCATAAACACTGAAGTCAGAGTTTGTTTGTTTTTTTTTAAATATTTCATGAATTGTTAGCCAGTACATTAATGCTACATGCTTTATTTCATAACACAAAAAGTGCTGAATGTCATTTTAAAGCCTTCTTCACTTTGCCACGGGAAAAATTCTGGTGAAATCAGTTCTTTAGTTATCTACTTAATTATTCATAGGCCTAAACATGGTATAATTAATATACATAAATACTGCAATCGTCCTAGTTTTGCTGCTGCAGATGAGGCATACATCAAATCAAAATTAAACAGCATACCATACCATGAAAATGATCTGTCTTAAAAAGTAGTAGGCTCCATTACAAGGCAGACCAGCGGTGGGTTACAGCCACACATCTTTCAGTGACAGATTACAATTTCAGATGTAAAGGTAAAGGATGAATGCAGATTAGGGCAGTGACACAGGGTATTAATGTGATGCAGACATTATTCATTACAGAGCAAATGTTAAATGTAAAGATTTTTTAACCTAACTATCCCAGGCTATACACACACACACGTGATGTGTGTATGCCATGATGACAAATACAATCGTTTATTACATGACATAAAATACCCACAACAGCACCACTTGTACAGCAGCTTCACACACCTTCTTTTTTTCACTAGGAACCCACAGACTAGTAATTAAGACAGTTAACATGTTTTCTATCCACATCTGAAGACCATTCCTCCTGCACTGTCCACCACAGGTGGCAGCAAGTCCAGTCGTCCTCTTTTTCTACTTGGTCTTCGTTTCCAGTTTGGCTCTGTTCTCTAAAGTTTATATTATTCACATACAGTCACTTTGATCAGTTTAGTACGGATCCACCTTCCACAGGTTGTCAAACGTTAGCTAAGCCCGGAAATGTTTGCTAAGCTAGCTAGTGTCAGCACCAAAAACTCTCCAGGTTGTGTTTGTTTGTTTATTTGTTTGTTTACAACTTTAATCTTTGCTTACATTAGCTTCTACTCGACACGTTTTCCCGTGTCCAGTATTTCAATTATAGTTTCTCTGTTTCCTTTGACTACCTAACATTAGCTTCACTGTGTGTAATCACTAGCTAATCAAGCTTCTAAGTGGCGGGTTGCCAGTTTAACTGGGAAAACCAGAACCTGTAGTGTGCAGTCATCCACTTCATTTTTGCTTGTTTGTCTCTACAGAGTATTTTAGATAATGTTACATTAAATGTTAAAAGTGCAGTTACACAGTATGGCTAATAATAGCCTAGTACAGTGTGTTGCCATGCGGCGCATTTTCTGTGTCCTTGGTTTACATTTTGGTAAATGAATTAATTACCCTATTTTGCAGTTCTCATTTTTGTTGTGCACATTTTGGTATCTTTACAGTGAGCATAGTCACTGACACTGACACTGAAAATTTATTTAAAATGTGATGATTTTCAGTTCCAAGGCTTGTTATCTCCAGATGTCTGAGCAAGTTATTGTTTATATTGATACAACTGAATAAAACATTGCTTTAATATTAATACTATACATTAATATTGATATACAAATTTGAGTTAGGATTAAATAACGTGAGAATGGATCCCAGAAAAGCCATTCCTTTATATTCCTTTATATGTATATATATGTATATGTTCCAACAAATCAGAAATGACACAACACCCCATAATTATATAATGTTTTATGAAATGTTTTGTTGGCATGTGATATCCACACAGGTGATTTTCCAACAAAATTCATTTAAATTGATTTAAATGTAATTTATACTGTAGACCCTCCTGGGTCATTGAGTTTGTTACTGGCCATTTACTGTTCTAATGTCTCTTGTGGACAAAATGTCCAATTACTAGTCTCCTCACATGCTTCTGTCAAAAGTGTCTCCATTAGTGTCTCCACAGAGCATAGATGATGAGCAAATCAGTTTGATCAGCAAAAAAATTATTTTGAAAACGTAATTTACAAACAAAAATAACAGCATTTACTGCTTTCCAGCATTTCACATGTGGAGGCAGAGGCAGTGTTATGGGGGGCCGTTCACGGTGCCCCCTCCAAATGAGTTACTGTGTCCCTCATCCGCAGATCAAGCATCTGGCGCTGAACTTGTATTAATTACTTTAGAAACAGAACTATAATACACATCCTCCTGCCTTTTGGTGCATCCAAGAATAAATTTTTCACTCTGATAAACATACTTTTGGATCGTAGACATGCAATGCTGCCCCCTGCAACTCTTATAAAAGCAAGCCATATGTTTAATTCACTTTATGATGCCATCCTTTAATGTTGTAATGATGGGCACAGTGTGTGTGTGTGTGTATGTGTGTGTGCCCCCCTGCAGTTACCATTAGCACCCTGGTATGACTTGTTCTAACACCAGTTCTGACATGAGGATTTGTATCACTGTACATTAAATATTTAGGTTTGAGACTTCTGATCTATTTGATTTTTCATATACAGATATTTTTAGCTGCACTAAACTGAAAGAATAATTGCCATAATAATCCAAACAGTTATTAGCTGTAGCTCTATTTCATTTTGAGTCCTACAGATGTCAACAACGAGACTCACTGAAGCTTATCTGTCTTGGTAAACTTCTTAAAACTGTGACTGGATGAGTCATTGATTACACGTTAGTGCCAGTCTCTAAGCTGTGTTTCATCAAGAACCAATTACTTTCATGGCTGCTTCTGCTAAAACTTCTGTGCTTTGTCAGTAGCATATATCCTATATTGCATAAGATATACGTATGCTTCCCAGCTGAACTCCAGTAGGGACTGAGAAATGGAATCAAAGATGAAATGGTTATTAAATAAGTTTTTATCTTGGTTTTGTCTTCAAGTTTGAGGCTCAACAAGGTCAACGTCAAATGTACATTTATAAGAATAATCATATAAGAAGAAGATTTGAAACTTCCTACTTGTCTTGGCAGAGGCATACAAAGTCTTAAATTTATGTAAGCTTGCTGGCCACATATACACCCTTTGAAAAGTGTGTGTGCGTGTGAGTGGACATGTGTGTGCCCTGGTAAAATTGAACTGTCATGGCTAGAATAGGCACTTTGATCATTTTATGTTCACAGAAGAGCAGAGGAGAAGAATGTAAAAGAGTCGTGTGGAAATAAAAGTAAAGGACATGTGAGAAAGGAAAGGAAAGGAGAGGAGAGGAGAGGAGGGGAGGGAAACTGTAGAGGAAAATAAAGAAATAAAAAGAGGACGCTGGAGCTGGAGGGAGAAAGGATAGAAAGGGAAAGGGAAGGGCTGAAAGAGGAAGAAAGCGGAGAGAAGAAAAGACTGGAGGAAGCCAGTGGAAAAGAAAAGCAGATGAGAGGAAATAAAGAACTAGGAAGAGGGATACTGAATGCTAAAGAAATATATTAACTAAAAGGGTAGAGGAGAATAAAGAGAAACGAGGAACAAGGAAAGGAAAAGGGAAAGAGTTAACTGGACAGAAAAGAATAATGGAGAGAACAGCAAAGAAGACTAAAAGGAAAGAAATGTAAAGGTAAAAATGCGCAGAAGGAAAAATAATTAATACATTTGAATGGAAAGCAAAGCAAAAGAGAACAAATGAAAAGAAAGGTGAGCTGAATAAAAGAGAGACGTAAATAAGTATGAAATAAGGAGAAGACATGAGAATTGGAAAGAACCACAAAAGAAAACAGAAGAGAGAAGATATAAATGGGGGAGGATGAGGAGAGGAGGCAGAAAGAAGGGCTACTGATGGAGGGAACAGATAAGGGATGAAAGCCTTCTTTCTCCAAGTGATGAGGATGTACTCACATCACACGCTACTTACCCAGGATTCATAGCATGAGATGACTTCCCAGCATCCCTTTCATCTCCACAACACCCAGTAGTGGTCTATCAGAAAAGGGCCTGGGGAAACACTCAACCGCAGACGCTCACACATGTAGACACACGAAAAACACAAACACACACACTTTTATTTCCCTCAGATTCCTGTGCAGTTAAATGACCTGGTAGCTGGTAGCTATGCTCACACACACACACACACACACACCTATGCTACATGTAAACGGGCACTACAAAGTGGTCGGCTGTCTCAGCGTATCCGTGGTGATCACAGAAGTCCTTCGTTGCCATGGCGTTTGATCTCTTGGTTGGCACGGTAGCCTGAAGAGTCTGTCAGACCCGAGTAAGAGTAGAGAAAAAAATTTTTTTTAAGACGAACGTGTGTCTGTTTTCTCCGTGTGTGTGTGTGTAGAGTAAGTTAGGTGTTTTCAGTTTAAAGGAATTGTTTGACGTTTTGTTTAAAATAAAAAACAGCTACATGAAAGATAAATATCGCATTCGTGTCTGCGTGCTAAATACAGTTAGCAGGTTGACAGCTTAGCTTAGCACAGAGACTTAAAACAACTAGTCTCGGTGATAAGCACAAACTTGTCTGGCATTTTCATAAGGTAAACACTATATATAACAATAATAACACCTGTCTTCGGGCAGTTACTTGTCAAAAGTAATGTATTTTCCCAGTACTGTTCTTTAAAAGTAATTAGTTAAAGCTTTGTGTGGAAGTTAAGCTAGTGATAGCATAAATCCTGAAATCAGCTCTGCTCCTCCCAGCCCTCCTGGCTCTGCTCTGCTACAGGTATTATTCATTGTCAAATTACAGTAAATAAGAAGATGCAGTACAAGAAACTAGCCAAACAGAAATCTATGAAATTCTGGTTACAAGGGCGAGTCTTGCTCAAAACGCTTTCAGAAGTGAATATCTCTGCCATGCCACCAGGCTGCTCTGTACATCTGACTTCACGGCAGGCTTCAATAGTTCCTCTCCATAATAAAATATGTTTTGGAGCATGTTTCTACCAGAAGCGCAGGCTAAAGCACAAACCAGCTGCTAGCTATAGCATCATATTTATGGATACATGTATTGATCTTCTCACTCAACTCTTGACAAGAAAGAAAGAAAAGTTCTGCTGTTATAACAAAGTTTCTCTCATGTTCATTTTCCATCCTAAACTTCTTCTTTTGAAAATTACACATATCATTTATATACAATTTATCAAGGGAAATACTGTCACATTTGCACTGAAAGCAGGAAGCCAATTTCCTGTTGTGTTAATTTTCTCTGTTTGAGAGGGTACAGATTTCCCCTGTGTTCATTTCCCAACTGTGCATGTGTTTGTGTGTGTGTGTGTTTGTGTGTGTGTTTACAGATTGTAACTACACTCATGGCTGCACCAGCAAGAGAATATCAGATGTCTCTCCATCTCTCTTCCGCTATCTCTCGCTTGGTGCATCTGTCCCTTCGGCCCTCTGTCGCACCTTCCCTCCATGAGCCACTCGTCTGGGCCACGGTGACGAGAGGCACTGCATCCAAACTGACAAACATTTGGAGATGAACAGATTGGGGAGAGGAGGAAGAGAGAAAAGAAGAGGAAGGAGAAAATGTAGGGTGAGATCTCGATGAACAAGGTGATGAGTTAAAGAGTAACAGGAAGCAAGTTGAGGGGAAGAAGATAAACAATCAAGGCTTTACTCGCATGCACATAGACACAGCATGGAGGCCAGCAGCCTGTGAAAGTCTTGAAGTCACATCTGAGTGATGGTCCAGCAGCACGAAGGAGCAGCATCATCCCATAACGAAGAAAGATAGAAAGCAAAAACTTTTCATCCATCCGCTTATTTTACACAAAAAAGCCCATGTCACATACAAGATATGCAAAAGTGTGATGGAAAGCATTTGTGCAGGGTCTTGTTGCATTTACTTTTCTATATACCCCCTCATACTGCCAGTGTATATTGAAATCTTGTATAATCAGCTGGGCTATTAATACTTGACATGTTGACATTTTCTTTCCGTCTCTTCATTTGAATGAGGAGCAGAGAAAAAGCAGCAGACAGTGTGATGACAATGACCTGGATGCAACCATCTTCAAATCTCTATTTCTTCTCATCTGTCGTGGACAGATGATGCATCGGCTTTCTATCAAACTGCGTCAATTGGTCAGTGGGATGAGACAGATACAGACAGAACATAAAGAAAATAATAGGTTTGTGTGGAAGTACGGACTAAACCGCCCAGCATATCACTGAGTGTCAGAATTAGCTATTTTCGTTCTGCCCTGGCAACACATTCCTGTGTTTTGCAAGTATGTGCAACACTGTGTTAGGCTTCCTTTAAAAAAATATATTTCTCTGTTACATTCATAAAGAGTTCTGTGTTTTTCTTTCAAAAGTCATGGCTATGACACCTGAATATAAAAGATGTGCTTGTATTTCCAACAAAAACAGCACATTGACAGAACATAACCTTATATATAAGCAAGCATCCAGGATTCTACCTTTACCTTTCCATCTTTGTGCATAAGAAAAGTTAATGTGGCAGTTTCAGTTTATTTTATTTATCTTTGTTTGAACACATTTTCCAAATGAATCAGCTGTGTATTTAGTCTATAATCTCATTTAAAATAGTATAAAAGTATAATTGAAATAAACGTATAAATAGTACAAATCCTGAATTCATCATCAGGAACAAGAGAAATAAACTATAAGCTATAA
>OMLM01008286.1:30682-46805 GCA_900302695.1 Helostoma temminkii
AGCTATAAGTGAGAGGATAAAAAGAAGGTGTTCATCTATAATAATCTCAAGTGGAGATTCTTCTGGACAAAACTAGCTTCATAAAATTTGTCTACCAGGATCTTGCTTTCAAATGGAAAGTCAAGAGGCAGTTTGAGGTCTTGATTTCACAATTACTGTAACTTCAGTGTCTTGTTTGTGTTTTTTATAAAGAAATGTTAAAGAGAAAGAGTCAAAAAGAAACATAAAGAGACGTTGAGAAGAGGAAAAAAATTATTGTGGTTAAAATAGTTGAAATTGTGTAGCCATGAATTTAAGACCCATATGAAAGTGCATCTCCTCAGCAAATTAAACAGCCCTCTTAACCTGGAAGTGCATGTGGACAAAACAGAGGAAGAAGGAGAACATAAGAACATAAGGAGAACTGATATGGTGCTTTCAAGAATTGCTGTTGTGCCTCAAGGTGTCTGCATGTGGTGGGTCTGGTCTCTAGGATGACTTCTGTTAGATAGCTGACACGCCAAATGAGCCTATATCCATGCTCTGCTCTGTTCTCATTTTCTTCTATATTTTATGTCTTTCTCTCTTTCTCTAACTCTCAGCTCTGTGACAGATAAATGACCTATTATCAGCCACTGACCTTGTATCACAAGTGAATCCCCACCAATTAGAAATCGGGCCATTGTCAACCCTGCATAATGGAAATGTATACAGTCCATAATCCAAATGACTAAGCCACACATATTCACACACACATAAATATATCTCCATGCACACACACACACACACTGTCCTTTAAGGTTGAGGGTAACCTTGGAGCACAGTAGATGGATATCTAACTAACTTGCAGCTTGCTCAGTCACAAAGAGACTGAACGAGGGAGGCTGCAAACCGACAGAGGGAATGAAAAAAATGCAGCTAGACAGACAGGGAGTGACAGAGAAAGAAATAGTGACAGAGGAAAAAGGATAACACAGAGAGACTGATTGAAAGAGGTTAAAGATTCAGATAGACGGTGAGAAGGCAAGGCAATGAGAGAGAGAGAGATGGGAGAAATTAAAAAGAAGAGTGGGAACTGGAAGGGTGGCAGAGTCAGTCAACGAGAGAAGAAGGCAAAATAGATGGGAGGTAGGAGAGAAGAAAGGAAAGCAGGAAGGAAGAATGACAAGGAAGAAGGGAGGAAGCAAAAACAACCCATTTAAGAATCACAGGAAAAGTGGAAGGTACACAATGATGGAATAATAACAATACAAGATATAAAAGAATAGGGGGCGAGAAGCACAGCATAGAAAACAGCACAGGAGGACCCAGAGACATCCATCATTATCCTAAGTGCTTTTCCTGGTAGGGGTTGCAGGAGTACTGGAGCTGATCCCAGATGTCACTGGGCATCAGAGGCAGGGAACACCTGGGACAGGCCACCAGTCTATCACAAGACTGATATACAGAGGCAGACAACTATTCACTCTCACACCTATGGTCAATTTAGAGTCACCAGTTACATGTGTAAGAACTGTGGGAAGAAATATCTGGAGGAAAACCAAGCGAGCACATCATCAACATTTTCATTTGATGGAGATCTGACCAGAATCCAAACATTGTCCATTTAAATACATTTGCAGTTAGAAGTTGACCTTCTTGAAAAACACGTATGGACTTCCAGAACCAGCCTCAGATGAGGTGGGTTTCTACAGCAAGAACAGTGTAACTGCTGACACAGAAGGTGTGATTGAAATAATAAGCATCAGTAATGATTTTCAGTCATGGCAGCAGTATGGATCACTGCTTCCTGTGTATTTATGCAGCACTGCTGGGCCGCAAAAGATGCATGAAGAAATAAGAGACTTTTATGAGGGGACGTGATTGAAAAGCTGTCTTTGTTTCTGATCCATGACCCTTCACACAATGTATTCCATATTCTGCAAACCTGTTGCTATTACACTGAATCTTCAGCTGAAGACAAATTAGCATTTAAATGAGGCAAGTTATTTTCCTTTTATGCCCGATCTAAATAACTAATGCAGTAGTTTTGATTGAGACAAGAGGAAGGAGACCAGTGAGGTAGGGAGACCGGAGCGTTTTTTTAGTGTTATTGACCGAGAAGAGGTTGAGTGAACACACTTGCTTTTTTCCAGCAACTCCCCTGCATCAAACTCACTCACAGCTGAGAGATGCTGCTTTGGGGCCTACAGCCACAACCTCTGACGTCTGGCTCGGAACAGCTTGACTGATACAAGCCGTCTTGCCTAAAGGACTACTGCAATGATTTTCAGCCTTATCTCTAGAGTGTACTTGTTACAGAGAGATTCTTTAATGCCCCTGTACACTTGGCAGGACATTCTGTATTTTGCAGGAAGCCTCTGTTCACCTCCCCAAATCTTGGACACAATGATCCATTCCTGGGCTAAAAAGCAGCAACTAATGCATCATTTGTTGTGTGTTGTGTAGTGGATACCTTGGGAATAAAGTACTATTAAGGATTCAGTCCTTAATTTTAAAAGATTCAAATTAGAGCTGAGACTTCCTCATCAAAAGCCATTTCCAGATAATTACTTTTTCTTTCTTTCTTTAAAATGTGATAAACGAGAAAACGGGCGAGTGATTGAACTTTTATGTATCTGAAAAACTATTTTGTAATTATAAACAACAGTTTGATGCCTGCAACACAAGAAGTTTGGACAGAGGCTTGTTTACCACTGTGTTACATCATCTTTCCTTTTTCTTTCTAATCTGGGGAGGATGCTCATTTTTACAGTTTTGTAAATGGAATATTTGCCCATTGTTGCTGAATACAAGACTCAAAATGCTCAATAGTTCATGGTCACTGTTGTCTGAGTCTTCTGGTCATGATCAGGCACACATTTTCAACAGAAGACGGGAGAAGGAGGGTTAAGCGCACACACACGCTGTGTCTAAAGAGCCACACTGTTGTAGCATCTATAGAATAAGGCCTGGTACTGTCCTGATAAAATATCCACTGACTTTCCAGGAAAAGATGTAGCTGTCTTCCTAAAACCCTGATATACTCCTCCACATCAAGTGCATATGTGTCAGCTTCACACATAGCCAAGTCCATGTGCGCTAACGCAGCCCCCTATCATGACAGATGCTGGCTATTGAATACTGGATGGTCTTATTTGTCTTTTCGTCAAGGAGAACCAGATGTCTGTTTTCCTGAGAACAAGCTGAAACATGGACTCACGTGTCCAAAGAACATATTTTCAACTGTCTTTTGTGTCACCTGATATTAACATGGGCCCATTGAACTTGGTGGTGTTTCAGCACAGAATTGATGTATGGCTTCCTGCTTTCGTGACAGATTTCCTGGTTGCATGTCTGAACGCAGCTGTTGACTGTATCGCTACACATTGTGCTGGTGGTCAACCTAATGTGATACAACAAATAGCAAATTAGCTCAGATAGCTTCGTCACTGCACCTGAAACTACCTCATTCACAGGGTGAGTGCTCCCCTGCTGGTGTGACTAACCCGTGCTCTACCAACAGTGCTTTAATCAATGTTCTGCACAAGTCAGAGCCTTTGTAGTCAAGTGCCGCATACATCAACCAATATGTGACCTCACAGCTGCCGGCTGGAGCTTTCATGTCTGTAGCACCTTTAACTTCTCTGTTCTTTAATTTCTTGGTGTTTCCTGTGATTGGGGCTGCTATGCTTTGCAGCACAATCAGTATAGTGTTGCATATTTAAGACATATCCAGTTTTGTTTTAGCAAGTCATTTTAAAGGTCCCAATTTGCAGCCTCAAGTCAAATCGCATCAAGAGAAGTTTTGTTTTATTTTCCAAAAATGCAGCAAAACCCCTGTGTTCAGATAAAATAACTGAGTATTATCTGTATCTGATCAAGGTTTGGTTCTGAAGGTGGTAAGATCATTTTTCTTTCACTATTCACTGTATCTGCAAAAGGGTAATTTATTCAAATAAACCGAGCAGATCAGCAGGGCTCTCCCAGCTGGGAAGCTAAAGGTGTTGGGTTAATACACCGAGACCGGCAATTGAAAATGTGTGGACAGGGACACATTCTTTCTATTTGGGAGGTCATTTGGAAATAGAGTACTGAGTAGCCTTCTCCCTGCCCCTGACTGGACGGCTGTCTTCTCCTCTCTCACTCGATCTCTTTGTTCTGCGCCCCTGACTGCGAAACTCCATAAAGAGTGATGGATGCCGATGGAGACACACAGAGTGGTGATTATGAATCAGAAGGACGGAGACAGACAGACGGAAACTGAGAAAGAGAGAGACGATTGTGGATTCAGAATAGTCGGTGACAAGAACTGAATCCATCTGCTTTTTATACATGAAGTTACTGCGCCACTG
Organism: Helostoma temminkii; assembly: GCA_900302695.1. Taxonomy (NCBI): domain Eukaryota; kingdom Metazoa; phylum Chordata; class Actinopteri; order Anabantiformes; family Helostomatidae; genus Helostoma; species Helostoma temminkii. The sequence goes on from OMLM01008286.1 coordinate 34,996, forward strand.
AGTGGTGAAATGTTTAACTACTGCCACCAAGGTTATTATAAAACCTGATAAATATTTAGTTCTACAGACTATATACATTTTTAAATATACCAGAACATTGTGCACAATGTTGTACATTTAGCTTGTAAAACTGAACGTATGGTGATCGGAAGTCAGATATTTGGTTATTGATGACAGTTATTGATAATTGATGTCAAAGGTAATAATAGGATACAGCTAAACAGTGATGAAGAAGTAAATATATTATATGCTGTTATATAAAATGATCATATGTGTTATATGTGTCTTTTTATTGTGAAGCAGTCAAACCAATGTAGTATGTTAAACAGTACAGAAATTCACTCTGACATGTAGAGGAATATTAAGTTGCAGAAAAGGTGCTGCGGCTCCAGTGGGTAAATGTACTTATTTAAATTCCACCACTGTATTAAATAAAATAAATTAAACATTAAAGCAAAAAGGGAATGACTTTTTATGAATAACAGTAAGATGATTTTAAAAATTCCTGCAGGCGTAAAACTCCCTGAATGTTTCAGAGTTGTGTCGCCCTGACAGCAAGTGTCCGGTCACCTCTAATCTCAAACTGGGTCCAAGAAACAGAAGAATCTGCCCGAGGATCTCTGCCTGCTCTGTGGTTCACAGGGGACCAGAACTCCTGCAATTTAGCTAATGTATGTGGTTCAGGTTTCCTGAGGGAAGGGAAAAAGTACATCACAAGTATGGGTGAGGCTGAAGCCTTTTAATCACTTTTGACAAGTAAATGCGTGTGGAATGCATCAGGGGAAGGTTCTGCCCTTCTCTTGGTCATATATTTAAAATGATGACATTTTTTCTTTACATTTGTCTCTTCTGAACTGTTCTTGACGTTCTGTTCTGCCCAAAGGCTCAAAAACACAGAATGAGTATTTCATTGCTTGACTGAAACTCAGTAACTGTGTTCAGTTAGAGTTTCAGTCATTACAATAATGAATGAGGTCCTCAAAATAAAACACCAATTATTAAAATACAATAGACAGAGACTAAAGACGCTCATAAATGACCAGCGGTGGAAGAAGAACTAAGCCAAAGGACCAATATAACAGTGTAAAAGATTAGAAGTCCAGTATTTTTAAATCCTAAAAGTGTTATATTAAATGTACTAAGCATCACTGTAAAACTAATGGTTGTAAGAATAATGTGTCTGATATTTAAAATAGAAATTACTTTAAACTTGTTCATAATGATGCATTAATGCATAAGAAACATTTTACTGAAGTAGTAGGTGGTTTAACTGTTGCTAGTTTATTTGCTGTATATAGAATTTAACCTCGGGGTTGAGTCACAACATGAATCTGAGAGGCAATGAGATAATTAATGACGCAGGAGTCCTGTTACACATATTTCTGTAAATGTTTTTAGACTCAATCCTTGCTTTTACGTGACATAATTGATTTTAGTTTTTTTGTAATGATGCGATTATTAATATGAGACTAAACCGTTAGCAATACAAAACACTGACAACGACAACGAATCCCAACCTGAGCCTGGTTTTTCTAAGAGAAACATAAAAACACAGTGAATTTTATAAGCTTGTTTCATGTATTTTCTTCTGTATTAAAATGTTTTGTCCGAAATGGCTTTGTAAGATCACTTCTGTGTGAAAAGAACAACATGTGCCTTGAAAATGTAATGGAAAAGAATTATGATGTACAAGTAAAATATGTGTAATTAATTTTTATGTTGTTGATGTGTCATGGCAGACAACAAGTGGTTCAGTCATTGGTGTTTGGGGAATATAGAGAGAAGGAGAGTGTACACATCTGTCTCCAAGACTGATGGGGTCATAGCTGGTACAGGAAATCTAATAATATCTCCCAGTAGATAGATTTATGAAGCGATGTTCAGCTGGGAAATTTGCCCACAGAGCACTTTGAGGATGACGGTGCTCAATTGACAGCTACTGTATATTCCACATACAATATCCAGATGGCAGAGTCACTGAGGTTACACGAGTCCTCAGACAAATTATAAGTTCGTTTTGACACAGCAGGCACTAACCCTGTGGTTCAGACTCAGAGGGTCACTGAGTGAGGCTGTGGTACATGTCTGATCAGATACAGAGAAACACAGAGAGCTGCAAGGACTTCATTAAAGCAGAGGTCAGTGCCGCGGCCCCCAGCTAAAAAACAGGTGAACTTGACCTTCTCCAGCAGAGGGATGATTCATGATTAAAATAAAATAGTTTAGGATGCCATTCAGGGACACAGTAACTGGTTATGTGTCACTGTGACTGTTGTAGATTTTGACAAATACAAGTGAATAGCTGCTTCGTAGCACTAAGAATATTTCACAGGTAGAGAGAAGGCATAAAAAATCACTTATGTTCTTTTATGTCTCGTATATTTTTCCTGCCCTTAGGTTATGTGAGAGAAATTGGTGTTAGCTGTTAAATCAGTTCACCCCCAGGCAACCCGCCATGAGTGCGAACTGACAAGATTATCATTCTCACTCTCTGTTAACACACAACCTCTATAAAACTCTTGCATGTGAAAGATGCAAGTAGAAAGAATTGTTCTTTTATAACCGGTGTTTTTGACGAATATAAATTCAGCCAACCGTTCTCTACGTTTTTATGGTGGAAATCAGTTATTTCTGCAAGACAATAAACCTACAGTCCCACGAGGAACGGGTCATGGCTCAGTTTGACTGGGCCGGTTGTCTTGGCTTATGTTGAAGGGATGTTTAGTGTTTGCTGGAAAATGCTCAGGAGGACAGTAACAATGTGTGAAGCTGGAAAGTGTGTATGGCCTGGCATCATTTAGACAAAAAGGCCTTGTATAACCAAAGCTTCATGAGCCCACATTAACAATATAATCATTTCTAAATACTCTGAGTAATTATACAGTAATGACACTGTCAAACGTGATCATTGAACTTTATATTTATTAGGCTATTAATGTTTAATGGGTGATGCAGTTGAACTGGACCACATTATGAGCTGCTGATGATGATAGGTGACATAATCTCTGGCTTCTCCGTTAACATAGGGGGTGGCCCAAGGTTTTTATTGAAAGACAGAGTGTGATCTCAGTTACATTTACTGATCAATTAAAGCTTAACTATGATGAAATATATCACAAACAAAACATCAGTTGTGACTCCAGTAAAACACCCAGTAGAACCTCAATCATACAGTAAAATACAGTACATGTAACCTACCATCTTTCTGAGTGAATCAGGCCTATGACAGGATCATCTATAAAATTTATTATTATTGATTGCACCGCATCATGGTGTGTTTATTTCAGTAGGCTTTGTTCATGTCCACCGGCTTCACCATCCGATCACATGGCCAGCCGTGATCGTATAGTGGTTAGTACTCTGCGTTGTGGCCGCAGCAACCCCGGTTCGAATCCGGGTCACGGCAGGATCTTTTAAAGAGGGTGTGTACAGTGAGGATGAGTAATATTGATATGCCATGCAACACGCATATGCCGAATATACATTTGTCAGCGTGTGTATTATAAAAAGCGCAATTTACCAGTATAGAGATACTATAAATACATAAATCTACTTGGGCAAAAGTAGAAACACTCAAAAGTGACTATTTCTCAATAACAGTGCTTTTCAATAATGTTTTCAGAATTACTGTTATTAATATTAAAGATGATAAATATGTTGTCTTACTGCAGGGTCGTTTCAGTGACTTGAAATCTCGCGTTAGCATCCCTCAAATCCCGTCAGACAAACCAACCAGGAAATGAATGGCGGAAATATAAGTCCACCTCACGCTTTCAGTCCCGTTTCAGATCACGGTTTTTGGTCAGACCAGTTTTTCCTGAATGGAGAGGTCAGTCGGTAGCAGCAGATGTGTGCAGCTATAAACGGTGGACGAGTTTGAGGAGACGATGCGGTCGCGGTTTACTACCTGGAAGCGGTAAAGTGAATGGACGAGTAAACAGCCAGTGCTCCAGCTGACGCTGACAGCTGTCAGATAAACACCGGTAGGTTTAATGTAAACGTCTGTATTATACTTGTATGGTATGCCTCAATCAAACAGATAATAATCAAGCGTAAAATCGGCAGCACCGAGACTGTGGCAGATTAGCTGAAGACAGCACAACATAAAACATGTTGTGATAGCGATGCGATGAGCAAAACCACACAGAATCAACCGTGTGGTGAACTTAACACCTCTGAGTTTAAGGAAGATAAAGGGCTTTACTCTGCCTGTACCTTACTTACAGACCATCAGATGGTGGCAAATCATCCCCACTAGGATGTAACTAGTGGGTAATTACTGTAATCTTGGTACAAGTCTCCTAATTCTGCTAATAACTGGTCAGGGTGTTTACAGTAATTCTTACTCTGGAGCTGAAAAACTCTTATGTAAATATTTTTTTCCGTCAGGCCTGTACTCTTATCTGAGGCCCAGCTGCCATTTACCTTTCGTTTTTGCCTTGTGTTAAACCAGAAGTTAGGGTAAAAGGTTTTTGACCACTGGTTTTATTTCCTTATTGAAAGACAATGACTTAGTTCTGTGAGACAGTAAAGATTAAAATAAAAAAAGATCAATAAAAGATAAAAGATCAAGCATTTTACTTTATGACAGTTGTTTTCCTATTCCATTAATGTGTTGATTACTTTAATTAATTATTTTGTCAGCTAATAGTAAAAAAAAACTTCACCTTATGCCTCTTTTAATGACATGTTATATTACAACTTAAACGTCACATTTACGCAGCCACAACCAGTAAATATTTGGTATGTCTGCTCCAAAAAAGATTTTCACTGATAAATTGCAGCATAATACTCACATGAACATTGTTTCTAAGCTTCATAATCAGTTTGGATTTAGACCCTTTTTTCTCTATGTTATCATATATGTTGTTGTCTCTCATTTTGTCATCTACGGTATCTCACTTCACTAACTGTACATTGTTATTATTACTGTTGCTAGATTTTTATACTATGTTCTAGATTAATTATGCTCTGATGTTATTTTTAACTCTGGTGCTGTGACTCATGAATTTCCCCTTCAAGGGATCAATAAAGTCATATATCATCTTATAACGAAACATCTGGAAACGTGTGACTGAATTGTTTTGTAAAAACTGTCGAAATTGCAGCAGAGCATCAGTTACTTTGTGGTTTTTAAACCTGTTTCCCGACGATCCCTGCCTTACCCACATCAGATTACATGGATCAGGTGTGGTCATTCAGTCACAAGCTGTAATACACCAATACACTTCATCTCCTCCACTCTACTCTCATCTTAAATAGTATCTTGAGCTTCTGATTGACTGAAAACACCGGATCCAGGAAATCAGTAGTGGCCAGGACATGGATAGGTTAACCCTGAATTACTTGACGTATAGTGTTTAGTGTGGGGGGAGCAACAAAAAGCCTGGATCCTACATTTCCAATCTAAATATTTTCATTCTCTACCTGTGTTGTAAATGCTGCCACCTTTCAAGTTCCACATGCTGTTTTAAAACAGCCTTTTTATTTATTAGTAGGAACAAGTCTTTATCATACTACATATTAATACTCCGTCTGTGACTCCTCATTCGCAGACGTATGGCCCTGGTCCTCGGCTAGGTGAGGGAGACGACGACACAACACAAGAATCATGTTTCTGAAAACATCATTCACCACCCTGATCGTGGGGGTGTTTGTGGTGTATGTGCTCCACACCTGCTGGGTGATGTACGGGATAGTGTACACCAAACCCTGCGACAACCCTAAAAGTGACAACTGTATCACACCCTTCTTAGCAGGGAATCCAAAACTACAGGTCAGTAATGCTGCGGTTTGTGTTTGGATTAACTAGCAGCATATAAACAGGCTGTAGTCGTCTAATAATATCTCTGTGTATCCAGCTGAGTATCTACACTGCACTGCGTCCCAACGCAGAGGGAGGACATACCCTGATCCACAAAGAGGAAAACTTTGACGTCAGCGCCAAGTTTGAGAGGTTAGTCCCTTCAAAGTGCTCGCACTTTGAATGACTTATTCGATTTTTACTTAGAGAAATGTTGCCCGGAAAATAAATTGTCTCTGCGCTCAGTTGTAAAACAGCTGAACTTTAATGAAACTTAATGCATCATTCAGATAAATGGATATTAATATTTCTAGGTACTAAAAAAAATGAATGTGATTCAGTGAAGTCATAACTAAATGATATGAGGATGTCGTGGTTTTTAACGATGTGTTTTATTAAAGAAATTTTACTGAAGAACTCTTGACAAATACTTTATGTAAGATCATTTTTTCCAAAGAAGCTAATTGGAAGATATTGTGATACACAGTATATTCATATTAAAAATTACTACATTCTGCTCATGGCGTTCCCTCTTTCTCTCTCGTTCCTGCAGGATAGTAAATATTTCTCTCCCTAAGAAGACCCGTAACAATGGAACTTTGTATGCACTAATATTTGTCCATCAAGCTGGTGTCACTCCATGGCAGGATCCACGACAGGTCCACCTGGTTGCACACCTCACCACATACATGGTCCCTAAACCACCTGAAATCTCTCTGATATCTGGAGAAGATCAAACACAGGTATAGTGTTTGAAAGCAAAAGGTGATCGCGTTTTTGTGAGGCTGATGTGTGATCATTTTAACTAAATAAAAAGATAGGTGCTTGTAGTATATGAATATATAAGCAATGATCATCAATTTTTTAGGACCTTCTTCCTTAAGCACTTGTGTATATCACACAGAGTCAGAAAGAAGCAGCCCAGCAGAAGAAACTGCAGGATGGGAAACCTGCAGCAGGTGGTGGAGCTGGCAGCGGAGCCACTTCCACGTCAGATCACCCAGTTTCTCACTGGCGCTCCCGCCTGACGCTTAACATTGTCAGCGACCACTTCCTGTTTGACAGAGAACACCTGCCAAGTGACGTCCACAGATACCTCAGAGTGTAAGTTAATAATTAAACAACCAGAAACACATAAAAAACAATGAACTGTTTCTAAAACTACTGGGAGTGTTAAAAATAATGTATGATGGTAGGTTTAATCAATTAGTTTTAGTAAATAGGTTGTACTGGGTTTTATCTACACAGTTTTACAGTGGATTACATGGTACATGGCATCAGATGATGTTTCATTTGTCTGTGTTTCAGATTCCAAAACGGTAAAAAGATGGTGTATCTACCTCTGCTGTTTGTTGATGAGCTCAGCAACCGGGTCAAGGACCTTAAGGTAAGTTTAAATAAATTACTGATAAATTAAAGTGATGTAACACACTGCAACTGAATATTTGGCAGTTTAACAGGAGTACATTTAAAATACAGTTTTATTTTTTTCTGTTATTCATTTTTGTGTGTGTGTGTGTGAATGTGTAGGAGATCAACAGTACCTCTGTGGAGCTGCCTCTCACCATCTCCTACGACTCCATCTCTCTCGGGAGACTGCGATTCTGGATCCACATGCAAGACGCTGTTTACTCTCTGCAGCAGTTTGGTTTGTTGCTCTCTCACACACACACGCGCACACGTTAAACAGTTGTGCCTGGGACTCATGCATTAATGTATTTGTATGTTCGGTGTGTGTTACAGGTTTTACAGAGAAAGATGCTGATGAGATTAAAGGGATCTTTGTTGACACCAACCTGTACTTCCTGGCTCTGACCTTCTTTGTAGCTGCCTTCCATGTGAGTGCAGAGCTTCGCACCAGATGACAAGAAAAGACAATAAAATTTGACAGCTTTTAAAGGAAGTCAGTCAAATACCTGTTATTAGTTTCCTGTCAAAATAATAGATTTGCAGCCAGTGAATAAAACCTCTATAACCTCTATCTGAAACAGCTTTTTAGATTCTAGACACTAAACACTAATAATAAAAAGGAAAAATGACAGTGGTGTATTGAGCATGAACGAGGGAGTGTAGCTCAACAAATCTGAAGATTTCTAACTTACCTGTCATGTTTCTTTTGCATTGTTTCAGCTCCTCTTTGACTTCCTAGCCTTCAAAAATGACATCAGCTTCTGGAAGCAGAAGAAAAGCATGGTGGGAATGTCCAGCAAAGCAGGTCAATAACTCATCAACTGCCTCAAAACTATCTAAACTATTAAAAAAAAACGAAAACAGGAAACAAATAATGATTACCTGATAAAGTTGAAAAGGTCTGGAGATGTAGCCGCACACTAAAGTTTAAGTGCATGAGCAAAATAATATGTAACTGTTGCTTTGTGTTTTTTCTCCTCCAGTGCTGTGGAGATGTTTCAGCACAATAGTGATTTTCCTGTATTTGTTTGACGAGCAGACCAGTCTGCTGGTCCTTATACCTGCTGGAATTGGCTCCATAATTGAAGTAAGTTCAGAAATCTGTAAACAGTCATACCTGCCAAGAAGTACTTGCATGAATTCAAAACAAAAAAGAATTTAGATGGATATTTTGAATTAATATTGTCACAAAACTACAAAACAACTGTATTATTTTGACAGTATGATGAGCTTTACATGAGTCAAATTAACGTATTGTTTTGTAACTAATGTGCACATTAGTATTTGCTATTATTTTCATAGCCATAGATGAAGATGTTAAATATTTTGACTACAGTTTCAAACATAATTAAATGAACTTTGTGTGGATTAACTGTCATCCTTGTTTAAGATAAACCTCAGTTAGCTGTAAATCTCCATGAAAGCCAGTGGAACATCTTTCACTTGATTAAAAACACAGCAGATGTAACAAAAGATGGAATTAAGTGTAGTTTAAAGTTGAATTAATGCATGATATGTTTTGCTTTTTAAATTGTTTATTTTTTCCAGGTATGGAAAGTGAAGAAGGCCTTTAAGATTCAGGTTTTCTGGAAAGGAGGCAAACCGACATTCCTGGTAGGTGTGTTATTGTGGCTGCCAAGGGCAAGTTAGGGATTAGGTTAGACTTCGGTTTTGTTAAGGCTGGGATTATACATTTAGTTGTGCTGGTTGTGGTTAGGGTGATGTTTTTAACTGCAATGTGTTTGAGGTCTGCTGATCTCACACTGTTTTCTTTACTGCGACACAGTTTGGGAAATTAGATGAATCAGAGAGGAGAACGGAAGAGTACGATACTCTGGTAAGACGGCTCACGCTCACACATGCACAGACAATTAATTATATTTTCTGCTCTGACTTATATAAACATGTTGGCTCACCATGAAATGTCTTGTGTTTCTCTGTAGGCCATGAAGTATCTCTCATACCTTCTTTATCCTTTGTGTATTGGAGGTGCTGTGTATGCTCTGATATTCCTACGCTACAAGAGGTGGGTGACTGTGTTTTTTACATAACAATCACAGTTTTTATTACACGATTATTAATCATGTGATAGTTGTGGCTTGTGTCCTGCTCTCACTATCTGTCTCTCTCCCTGCCCCAGCTGGTACTCGTGGTTGATCAACAGTTTAGTGAATGGTAATTAAAAACTCCTTTTAAGTAATAAATTAATCTGTACGTTATTTGAAGAATTGATGATTTTCATTGTGTCACTTTTATTTTATATAAATCTAAATGTTCTTCAACCTTTCCAGGTGTGTATGCCTTTGGCTTCCTCTTCATGCTTCCTCAACTGTTTGTCAACTATAAGGTCAGTTTATCAGTGATACTGTGATACAGATATAGCAGACATAGCATAAAGACACAGACATGTTTGGTTTTGTTTGTTTGTTTTGTGGTAGTGAGGTAAAATGGGGACAATGTCAGAAATCCTAATACCAGATTAACTAAATGTGTTTGACATGAATTTATTTTGTTTTATTCTTTATTACAGCTGAAATCTGTGGCACACCTGCCCTGGAAGGCCTTCATGTACAAGGTGAGAACACGTTTAGATTTTCAGCCAGATGTTCCCTTTTTATTAGCGTGTTACGTCAAAGGTGATTGACCCACTACAGATTAAACGCACGGTTATGCTTTTTTCCTTGTTTGAGAATATTAATTAAGATGTATTCATCATTACCAGGCGTTCAATACCTTCATCGATGACGTGTTTGCCTTCATCATCACAATGCCAACATCTCACAGACTGGCTTGTTTCAGAGATGATGTCGTGTTTCTCATTTACCTCTACCAGAGATGGTACATGGACACACACACACACACACACACACACACACACACACACACACACACCTCACATGAACTAATTATATCACCAGAAAAACTAGCATATGTAAATCTCTGCTCTGTCTCCCTTTCCAGGCTCTACCCAGTGGACAAGAAAAGAGTAAATGAATATGGAGTGTCTTATGATGAAACATCCAAAGGGAAGTCTCACAAGGAATAGAGAGAAACGGGGGCTATTTGTTTCCATATATGCTTCCATATATCTGCAGCTTTTGCCTCCAGTGGTCTACACTGATCTCATCTGGTATTAACTGAGCTGGTTCAATGGTGCAGGAGCACCAGGGTCACGAGTTTTGTTTCAATTAGTTGTAAATGGAACAGGTGCATCAACATCTCCCTGAGATTTTTTATTTTATTTTTTTTTACTGATCCATAGTGCAAGGTCAACATTTGTTTATCTGCCTTATGCAGTGTGAAGAGTTTTTTTATTTGCTTTGCAGTCTGTTATGGGAAAAAGGAGGATCAATAAGCTCAGTCTATAACCCTTTTCAAACTGACACAAAAACCTGAAAAATGTGCTTACGATCGATGTGAATGACTGGCGTGACCTAAGTTTATAACATGTCACTGTTCAATTTTGATATGAGAGCTTCACAACCGTAACTTCTTTTATGTCTTTCATGTCATCTCAACATGTGTGTGCAGCTACAAAGGTGTAAAAATTGAGTAATTTGACAACTATAGCATCTATATCCATTTAATATGGGTTTGTTAATGAACTAGCTGATATGTGGCATTCAGATTGCATGAACATTCCAGAATTCTAAACTTGAATTCCAGAATCCTGATTTCATCGCGCTGTACAACACAAGAAGGCACCGCTGAAAGCCGTACTCTCACTTTCATCCATTCTAGTTCAGTAGTTTTACCTGCTCAAGTATTTTTTACATGTCAGGGCCAAGAAAGTATGTTAGTGCCAAATGTGGGAATGATACTTTGAACAGTTTGAACACTTGGTGTGCTCTCCATTAATGGTCCACCTGATGTTTTTAAATACACACTAACATTGTGAGGACATTCGTAGATGGTAAGACTTGAAGAAAGTATTACTACATCTGGTCACATTTTGATTTTTGACGTAGTTCTAATGTTAAGTTTGTTTAAATAGAACAACTCTACTATGAATCAGCCTACTCAATGTTCAGATAACGGGATATATTAGGTCTTTGCACAGAGATCCAGCACAGGTTTTCTTTTCCTGTGTAAGTGCAATCAGGAGATAACTGTCTTGAAGTTGTTTTACTTATTGTAATCTTTGTGTTTTTGATTGAGATTAAATAAAGCTGACTGACTGACCATGCTGTCTGCAGAGTTTTTTAAACCTCATTTTTTTTCTGTGTTTATTTACAGTGTTTTCATAAAAACACTGATTGTGGTCTTGTACAGTATCATTGGAACATTAAAACTTATCTGTGCAGAATGAAAGCAAATTTGAAACATGTTACATATCAATTTCTATATGTGATAACTTTAGTTCTAAATACTCAGTTTTTCTGTTTATGTCCATGTTTACAGTATGTTGTTGTAAAATACAGTAAATGTTCAATTAAGGTAACTTTAATTTAAAAAAAAATAAATAAAAATTATCCATAGAGGGGCATTAATGTGTTACAGCAGCATCAAAAATTCAATAAATGTTATAATTATAAACACATACTAAGACTGAGATAAAGCTATATACCACCATACACAATAGAACAATACTATTACG
>OMLM01008286.1:46825-57337 GCA_900302695.1 Helostoma temminkii
AAGTGTCCTTGGACAAGACACTGTACCCCTGACCCTTGGCGCCTCAAAGGGGCAGCCTGTCCACAAAGAATTTCCCCAAGGGGATTAATAAAAGTATCAATTATTATTATTATTATTATTATTATTATTACTACTACATCTGCTGCTACTTATGCCAGTAAAAATTAAAACAATAACTCATATGTACATATCCATATGTATAACAAATATTACATTTACATATTACAAATTAAATAAACATATTATAATTTAATTGCGTTGTTCTTTTTAAATTGCCTATTATTACCTGTTGTCTTTTAATTTCTTGTGAAGCCGGAAGTGGGAACTCTATGCAACGCAACCACGTCTGCCGTCACTTCGTGTGCGTACTGACGTCGGAGCTACGCATCCTTACGCACAGTATATTTTCTAAGCTCCCGCCCTCTGCCTTTCCTTTTCCGCTGTAGGAAGTTAACGTGCCTAAGGTGCTTGGTTCTTCATCCGAAGCTAAGGCCCACAATCCGGCGACTAGCACCGTCAAATTTAGGCATCCGACGCCACAAATATAACATCTAACCTCTACAATGGCCTCCGTGTCCGAGCTTGCCTGCATTTACTCCGCTCTGATCCTCCACGACGATGAAGTCACCGTCACCGTAAGTGTACCGGCTAAATACCAACAGCTCAGCCAGTGTCTTTTAACTAGAACCTGGAGTGTCTTGTTGGGATGGTAGTGGGTTCTGTAAATAACTAAACTAGGATACAGATAAACTCGAATAGTAATGAGTCACAAAATTTAGTGTTTTTAGTGTAAAATGTGTCTAAACAGTCCTGCTGGCCAAAATGGCGGCATGCTTGTTGCTAACACTGAGCTTTACTCAAGTGTAAGAACATCTAAACATTATTTCTGTAGTCATGTCCCACATCATATGTGCAGCATGTGGTTCTTGGTGGTTATTCTCTGCGTGCTTGATACATCTAACATTTGACAGCTGTATTTGTAGATGTCATTCAGTGACAGGTGCTAGCCTGTGCTAAGCTAGCTAAACTAATAGCACACATGCTTTTATCACCAGGGGTTTAGCTAACTGTGCACGTTTGCTAGCTTACTGATGTGTTGTACCAAGTCATTTGTTTCACTAGCAACACCAGAGTTATTCTCCAAGAATATCCCTACATGTTTGGTACACGTGGATGCTGAACTGTGTCCCTTATTTCAAAACGCTGAATGAAGTACTAGGATACATCATGGGCTGTACCATGTAAAAGTCAGTGTTATATTTTAGCCCCAGTATTATCAGGTGATGTCAGTGTTTTAAATACCCTGCAGACTTATATTGTCAGTGTTTCAGTTTTCACTAGTTACACAACCACCATGAATATTAAACTAATCTACTGTTAGTAGTATAGTACTCTGAGTAGCTTGACAACAATGGAAGTAACAGGTAAAGCTAAGATCTGTGTTGCAGTTTTTTGATGTACATGGACTCATCCAGGAGTCGGTATTACTTTTTGTAACACCACTGTGTGTGTCTGTAGGAGGACAAGCTGATCGCTCTGATCAAGGCTGCTGGAGTCACCGTGGAGCCTTTCTGGCCAAGTCTGTTTGCCAAGGTGAGATGAACATGACGCCATTATTTATTAAGTCAATAGTTGCTGCATATACAGTATACACTCACTACTGTCTGAGTACCTTGTGCTCATTTTTCTCAGTACTACAGTTTGAGTGACATAAGAACATATGATGCTATGCAGAGTACATCCAGGTTTCAGATATAAAAGAGCTTTAGGTTTGTGCTTCACTCACTGTAAGTGACATGACACTGACCAGTGATTGGTGTAATGTTTTAGGCTCTGTCCAGCATTGACATCGGAAGCCTGATCTGCAACGTTGGAGCTGGAGGTGCTGCTCCCGCTGGAGCCCCAGCTGCTGGCACCACTGCCGCTGCTGGAGATGCACCAGGTAACTGGACACTTGAACACTGCAGAACCAGGAAACAGTTTTGTTACTGGTGTAAAGATGCTGTGTGATATAGCATGACCCTTTAAACAAGTACCAACTATTACAAAGCTTTATTCAAGGGGAAACTCTTTGATACCAGTCTACACTATAGTAATTTATGCATCTCGTGATTTGTCAGAGGCAGTATGGTTAACTAGTTAACATTTTTGGCTGTGTGTTGTCAAAAATCTCTTGTCTCTGTTAACCATAAGTTGTTTTTGTCCCTACAGCCAAGGAAGAGGAGAAGAAAGAAGAGAAGAAGGAAGAGTCTGAGGAGTCTGATGACGACATGGGCTTCGGTCTCTTTGATTAAAACATGTTTTTGTAACAAAACACAATAAAAGTACAAAAACGGCAGTTGGTTTGTCTCTTTACTCCTCTGTGATCCTGTACAGACGTCATTATGAAGCGTATGTTAAGAATCCAACATAACATTTAAATTAGATCTTACCCATTTTCCTAGCACTGAACTGGGACACATTTAACTTGGCTTAAGTAAGTGAAATGCAGAAACTACAGGCTGTGATAAATACAGTGGTGAGCTAAGATAAACTGGACCAGATGGTGTGTAGTGGGTGGGCAGTTCAAAACTCATTGTTCTGGAGCCTTTTTAAAATCAAAAGTGTGTATTACAGGCTTTCCATGAGCAGAGATTGTCAGGTTGGCTGTTTTATGGATGTGATCTTACAGATATCGGTAATCTAGACTAGGCCTGGAGGAACATGGGGAGATGACTGGAGGTCAGAGATGATGCTGTTATGATCTTCATATTCTCTATACTGAAAGGATAAACATTTTAAAAAGATTATACCTGTAAGGAAGCAGCTGTGTGAGGAGAAACTAAAAATGAGGAACAAGGTTTGTCAAAACTGCACCTAAAGATCTTTTAGGTGTCTCCAGATGGTAGATAACAGTCCAAAACCGAAGGCCTTGTCAAACACGCTTTGCTTTATGTACATACTGTCAGTGTGTAGAGAATATTAACCTAAAAATGGCATAGTCCATAAATATTTACAACTATACATGAGTAAAATCAAATAATCATTTGCTGAATAAACGCTGGCTAAGCGGTTTGTGAGAAAGTGGTAACAGTGCAGCTAAACGGTCTTTGGTGATAATTAACATGTTTCCACCATATTTTTACACCATGTTCTAGTGTAGCACAGTAGATTTTGTGAGTATATCTACCCACTCTACGGCTCTTCTGTTACAGGTTTCCGTAGTGTAGTGGTTATCACGTTCGCCTCACACGCGAAAGGTCCCCGGTTCGAAACCGGGCGGAAACACATTTTTCATTTTTTAAAAAACAAGTCAGTCACGTTCTCAAATCTACAGCTACCATCTGCTCTCACTGTCAACTATGTTATGAGTTTGCATCAAATGTAACCACCAACCTTTTACTAGGGAGTTTTAAGCGCCGTGTGAGACATTACCATGGGGCTGTGGGGATTTTATAACTTACCAGTTCTCATTTTTACATTTTTTTCCCAAGAAATCACAGAAAAGTAACACACAACAAAGTAACACAACTGTCGTTTCCTATCAAGCTCAAACACCGCGGTGCAGTTAGATATTTAACAGACTTTCGGCTGCAAAGACTCACCGACCTGTGTCTGATCCTCTATTCGGGCAGTAGAACTGCACAGTTAGGGACCGTCTGTAAATTGTCACTTTAAAAAAAAAAAAAATTTTCTTATTATATCTCAATAACTTCCATTTTATGTCGGGTTCAGAATCTGTTCTAAAATGTGTAACTACATATCCCGCAAAGGGCACACTCATTTATATTCAGTACTATACCATTATTATAATATTTGACACATCTGTCCCACCTCAGCAGGTGGCAGGTGTTTTGCTCACAAACAGCTGACAAAATGTGTAATGTGAAACTAAATAGCAACAGATAAATTACAATTAAATTAAAACTGAACTCCAAAAAGCTGTAACATTGCCAACAATTCATTTTGTTTTTATGTTGGTCTGTAATAACGTGTCCTTTTCTATATTGGTCAACATTAGATGTTTAACAGCAGTTGTTTACTATGTATCTTAACAGAGCCAGTAAACCCTCTAGTAGCTGGTAAGATTGTTGTGTCAAACTACCACTTCCCACATCAAGAATTATCTTGATTTTAAAATGTGCAACAGCATGCGTAAAATGATTTATATACTATATATACACATTCCCCACTCGCCTTCCTGCAGTATTTTAGCTGTCCCTAGGACTGCTCTCTTCAGGACAGAGATCTCGGTTGTTCATCCTGGTATTTGTTGTGGCCACTCTCCCAGTTTGGGGGTCCCAGCCCCGAGTGTTCAGATAACCATGGGGACCACTGTT
Organism: Helostoma temminkii; assembly: GCA_900302695.1. Classification (NCBI taxonomy): domain Eukaryota; kingdom Metazoa; phylum Chordata; class Actinopteri; order Anabantiformes; family Helostomatidae; genus Helostoma; species Helostoma temminkii. The sequence goes on from OMLM01008286.1 coordinate 51,145, forward strand.
GCCTTTACCTTCTACATGTTTTCTAGTTCCTCTTTTAGCCCCTGGTATTATTCCAGCTGCTCACGTTCCTTTATCCTGATGTTGCCATCGCTTGGGATCGCTACATCAACCACTACGGCCTTCTTCCTCTGCTTTTCCAGGAAGTCCCACAGCATCTTAGCTCAGCCATGTTCCTGTGCTGCTATGATTAGTTCCTCTGTTCCAGCCTTGTCAAGCCACCGCTGGCCCGTATTCACTAAGTATGTCATCAGTTGGGGCCATCCACTTGTAGAGCAGTCGCTTGAGACTGCTAGACCACACAGACCACAGTACAAAGAGCTGGTGGTGGACTTTCGCAGGCGCTCACACTCTTCCACTGGTGAACATCCAGGGTATGGACATTGAGAGAGTGGTCTCTTACAAATACTTGGGTGTTCACCTGAACAACAAACTGGACTGGTCACACAACACGGATGCACTTTACAAGAAAGGACAGAGCAGACTCTTTCTGCTGAGGAGACTAAGGTCTTTCAGAGTGCAGGGAGCACTACTGAAGACCTTTTATGACTCTGTGGTGGCCTCAGCCATCTTCTATGGAGTGGTCTACTGGTACAGCAGCATCACGACAGCAGACAGGAGAAGTGGAGAAGTTGGTCAGGAAGGCCAGCTCGGTTTTGGGGATGCCCCTGGACACAGTACAGGAGGTGGGAGAGAGGAGGATGGTAGCCAAGCGATATCGAAGGTCTTTTATCCCTGCTACTGTCAGACTTTACGACCAGAACTGCTCCCATTGAACCATTATCACTATCAGTCACTATTAGTCACTTTATAACTGTTTTTTTACTTGAAACTGTGCAATTGCAACGACTCATGGTGCAACTGCTTGTGTGATTGTGTACTTCTGTAATATATTTTCTTTTACTCTTATTTATTATTTTTCTCTAATTTTAGACCGCACTGTATTTTGATATTCTTTTTATAATCTATGCTGCTAAAACATGGAAATTTCTCCACTGTGGGACGAATAAAGGTTTATCTTATCTTATCTTCCTGATGTAGTCATGGATCTTTCTTGTTTCTTCCTGGACAGTGGCTCTGACGCTCACTAGTTCCCGGCCTCCTTCTTTCTGCTTAGAGTACAGGGTGCTGGATTTGGGGTGAAACCCCCCATGCATGGTAAGGAGTTTCCTCAACTTGATGTCAGTGGCTTCTATCTCCTCTTTGGGCCAGCTTATTATGCCAGCGGGGTTAGCTTTAGTTTGCTCCATTTTGTAGTCGGTATCCGTAGCTGGTCTTTGTGATGATCTGGCTGAGTGGGTTCAGCAGTGGGGACAGACCATCTCCTTTGTAGATTCAGCACTTAATGGTGACGTGAGGAGTTGGTTTGAAGTTGGCCTCGAGGGTTGTTTCCCACCACCTCACTTAGTTCTTGATGAAGGCTCTTAGAGTCCTGATGACCTTGTACAGCTCTAAGCATTCCAGGATCCATGTGTGAGACGTCATTCCAGGCGGTGCACAGGTTGGTCTGTGTGGTCTAGCAGTCTCAAGCGACTGCTCTACCAGTAGATGATGTTTTGCTCCTCTGGTGTTTATACCAGTGCCTTTCTGGACCCTGCTCATCTTGAATGCCTCCCATTGTGATGGTTACTGGAACCTGTTCAGGGAGATCCATCCTTAGATCCATTAGCCACTGGGCATTGGTGTAATGTGATGCCTCCTTCTCCCATGTTTTTCCAGTATTGCTCAGCTTCCAGTCTTGGTGGGTCTGTTCTCATGCCATTACCCTGCCACTGAGAGTACACTCGTGTGTCTCATCAGATATCTAGCCAAGGCCGTGAGTCTTTTTTTGCAGTTTCTAAGGCCTCAGGTACAGACAGCTAGCTACTTCACAGGTAGTGCTTTCATCACAACTCGCTGCAGTTCTGATAGCTGGCTAACTTCCCTCTGTGCTGCCTTAATCTCAGCCTCTAACCTTCTTCTCCATGGAGGGTACTGCTTCTTATGCTTTATTCATCATGTAGCCAAGCATCTCAAGGATCACTGTTGCTGCTGTAAATATTAGCTGATTGGTCTCAGTGATAGTCACAGTAGGGATTGTTCGTAGTGCTGCATTCACGTCTCCTAGCAGACCTTCAGAAGGTACTTCACTTAGTCTTGGTAATCGGTTTCCAGCTTAGCCATGATCCTATCTCTTAGGTCAGCTGCTCTTGCATTCATCATACAAGGGCTTATTTTTCTTGGGGCTTGGTACCCAATCTCAGAGTGTGGCGACGATGACACATATAACAATCAAGTAGCAGAAGTAATTCAAAGGATATTATCCAAAAGCTTATATATTAATTATGTTTAAACAGAGAAAACATATTATTAAAATACTCAATGATAGAAATGTGTGAGTCTTAATGATAACAGTGTTTTATTTGCTTAGTTCAGCAACTGTACACGTGACTCCTTCCTGAGAATACTGCTCACCTGAGAGGAGAGGGAACAGTGGAACGGAGAGAGAATAAGAGGGTGAGAGCAAAACAGATCCGATGAAGGGATAAGTAAGAGAGGGAGAAATATTATAGATGTAGGGGTGATAGAAGAGAAGAACATATAAATAACTTCAGTGGAGGAAAATAGAGATATATGAAAGACCAGGCTGGGCATAAACATTTTAAATCATAGCATCAACAAGGCATGTGTCAAAGTCTCCGACCCAAAGTATTGAGTGTTTCCTGGCTGTGTATCTGTCGTCAGTTTTAAAAGGTTAAGCTGCAGCTTTACAGGTGGTGTATAAAGAATATATTAATGTTGAATTCTAAATACAAATGAGATTTTTTCTAAAAAAAAAAAAGTCTGTCTCTGAAAACCCAAAGCCTCGATCAAGTTAAGTGAAGAAAATTTAAGGAAGGGTGTATACGCTGCTTATTGAACATTTATGTTAAAACAAATAAGAGAGGAAACAGAGAGAAAAACAAAGCGAGCATTGAAGTAACCATTATGGCTGTTTGACAAAAATGACATATGAGTTGTTGCTAAATTTGTTGTGGGGAGCATTTTAAGTGAAATATTTCTTTTTTTACTAATTGCAGTGCATTTGCACACAGCAGCCTACAGTACAGAACAATTAGCACCTCCACTGTATATTAAGAAGAAAAAAAAAACCCTCCAGCCTCGCCCCCTCACGCCCCACCTGTTCACTGACATCTCAGAAATATGTTAAAAATATATTTGTATATTTAATATGGGTTAACTTAAAAAGTGGCCTGTGGCTGTTTTTATTTTTCCATAAAAACACATTTACTTCGTTCTTCAAAAATCAGCTTTTATATTCCATTTTCATGCCATCACGTGATGCCTGAGACAGAAAGCTCTAGAGAGGAAGATAAAAGAGGAGATGAAACTGTGACACCTATGAGCAGCTGTACTGTAAATCAGTTTTGCTCAGAAAATGTTGAAGAAGAAGACATACTGTAGGAGTCAAAGCTGAAAACACTAATAGTCATAGTAATATAAAAGCATAAACATTATTAAATCCTCTTCACTGCCCCTCCTCGCTACGGCTCATCAGTTCCAGTTGTTACATCTGCGTGTATGGAGCGTGTTAGTAAAGCGTAAAGTTTTGTCGCGTCCATTCACCAAAATATCTCCGCAGTTCTTCATACGAGCCTCCGAAAAATATCTGCTTGATTCACTTTCTTCAAAAATTAAAAAGAAGTAATGGTTGATTTTTGAGATTACGTGATTGGAGAGAAGAGTGATTCTCTGGATACAAAAAACTAACGTTGCAACAAAAGTACACAACAACACAACATTGACCGAAATATGGCTGCTTCTGTGGAGAGAAATCAGTCTTGAATGTGTGACGGAAAAGATGAAGCTGTTTGTTTCAGTCACTGTCCATCAGTCCATCGCCGATATCCATCTCTGTGTAATCTTCTCTTCGTGATTGGCTATTGCACCCTGTCTCCATAGCAACAGAAGCTCTTGAGAGCGCCCCCCCGTTGCTTGACTGGATCCTGCGCTAATGTGGGCGGGGCTGGGTGATCATCTTCAGTCGTGATTGGTCGATGACGTCCAGCAAGTTCTTGGCGTCGACTGCGAGGGCGTGAGCTGCCATGAGCATCTGCTTCTTGTAGTCCTTTTGTAAACTGTCCACAGAGCAGAGACCAGTTACTGCCTGACCTTTTTCTGTAAAATACGTATACATACATGGCGTATCGTACCCACCTCGTCATGACATACTGCTGGGCTAGTTTCATCTTTGCTATCAACTCTGCCAGATCTGAGTTCAACAGCTTCTGCGCCATTTCAATCTGTGACAACACAAACAATTATAAGTAACAGTGTAAATAAATTATGATGAAATTATGATGAAATTATTATGAAAAAATAATATAAATGCAATAATCTCTATCTGAAGTCCCTGAACAACACTAGGCTGGAAGCAATGTTGTGTGTTACTAACACTTCCTCATTCATCATGTCCCAAAAAACTATTATTCTCGTAAGACAATCACTGGATGAATATAATGCCTAAAAAAACTGAATCTGACCAGAGACTGGGAGAAATAGAAGTTAATTCAGATCCAGCACTAAGCAGCTTTAATAGAAACGACCCAGTATCCAACTGTCCTCAATACATCTACAGTCTGTTGAAGAAAACACATTTTCTTCTCAGGTTCTTGTATTAGATATTCCTCACTATATTATGGAAACAATGGGTGGCATTAAATTACAGTTATTTGGGAATGTGTGTGTGTGTGTGTGTGTGTATAAACACTTATTTGACCCAATGATTAGTTTTGCTGCAGTTTTATCATAATTAGTCAAAACAAGTAGAGACGCCAGACAATTAAAAAAGGATTTGTGAATTTAAGACTACACCAGAGGAGCAGCCTCCATTTCAGTTTGTACATGCATTTTTCTCAGAAAGCCTCGGCTACTGGACTGTTCGTGCAAACTGATGCGTGTTCATGCTCATACCCACGTCACTGAAGACAAACGCATCTGGTTTAAAAACCCAAACAGAACATTTAAAGGGAGTAATTGGTGAGTTCATATTTAGAGAGTTTTCTCTTCTTCAATTTAGACCGTTATTCTTTTTTAATAATGTTTGGGAATTCAAAGTGGGTTTTTTTTCATCTTCTGCTACAAATATTATGTTTATTTAGTCAGTCACTGCATAAACATCACTTTTTGCAAATTATATGACGACATGAGTCTGTATGGAGAAGATAAAGTAGCAGAACATGAATAAACCCCCATAACGATGAATTCTACAGACTCTCAATAAATATTCCTACTACCGTTGTCATCAAATGGCATCATATGCTAGTAATATCATACAATTTGGTTAGATTTTTTTTTTTTTTTTGCATTAAAAGTTATTTTGAAATTGTATAACCCACAATCACTTTGGTTGTTAAACTTTGAAATACTTTAGTATTTATAGCATAAATTTTTATCCTCAACTTCTATGCAACATTTACAATGAGTGAGTGAGTGTATGTGCGTTTACCTCTCTATGTGTGCTGGCTGGCAGCACAGGAATCGTCTCATCCACTGTCGCCAGTAGTGTCCGTAGTGCAAGACCCACCTCCTACCACACACCCACACACACACTTTGTTAAACACATTTTACCCTGTTTTGATGCAGCTGTGATCTGTTGTATGAGAAAACCATCATATTCCTATACGAGACCAAAAGTTTAGTTTCGAGTTTGAATGTGAATCCTACCTTAACCATCGGGACATACTCCTCAGGAGCTGCAGGCTGAATCCTGTTGGACATCTCGATCACAGCTTTAACCAATCCTGTCACGTTCTCATAAACTTTGTCGTTTGAGCGATCCAAGTTGGCGGTGGGAGGTGGGCTGATCTCCTGAGGCTGCAGCTGGATGAGTGAGAACAATGAGACAAAGAAAAACCGATCACGTATTGTTATTTAATAAATATCAAGTGAAAAAGGTTTTAGACTGTAGTTATACAGGCACAACAGTGGGAGGCAGTATTTGACTACACAAACACTAGAGACAGAGTGGAAGATTTCCACACTCATACTACACACATACACAACCTCCCACCTCTGATTGTTACTGTCTACATGCATTTCTACCTACATACTCTAAACCTCTGCTATTCTACAGTGACAGACGAATGTGGAGGTCGTTAGTGCAGGGTGACCTTTAACTAGTTAATCATACAAACTAATATGGAACACACACAC
>OMLM01008287.1:15731-28703 GCA_900302695.1 Helostoma temminkii
TGCAGTTTTCTATCCTGCTTTGTCTCATTTGTAAATATAAATAAAATTATTTCCTTCATACTTCAGCTTAAATTTTTTGTATTTGCTGTAAACAGTTTTTTCTGTTTCTATAGTGCTTTCCTTGTGTTTTGTTCAGAGATATCTTGATTTTCTTCAATAAATTGTAAAATTTCTTTATTTCTATACAAATTAAATGCCGTAAAAGCTCAGCAATAAATTTTTCATTTTGTTGACAACTGCAGACTTTATTTCTAAGTCTGAATCACTCCTGTGTTTTCATTTTTGTTCATCTACCCACAAATCTTTAGTTAAATTGGATAATATTCAACTTTACAGTCACTGTGTAGAGAACAGTGTCAGTGAAGTGCAGTTAGCGTCCAACTAGAAGTGCACAATATACTGTGGCGTTAAAATGTAGGGTCCACGTGTGGGTAAGTACTCTGGTATAAACATGCGTTCTCTATTGTAAGGCAAGCTATACAAATGTTAGGTGTATGGTATGTGCAAATTGCAATATGATAACTAGATGTCCTGTACACTGTATAATGCAGTGGGCTATAGATTATTGCTGTGGTTTACACTAAAGCACAATCACAGTCTGGGTGAAGTTGAAGAAGGGATTAACCTTCAAATAAACAAGGACTGTATAATTTTAAAGAAATCTTTAATTCCTGAAGCAAAAGTAATATTTTTAGGTAGAAGTAGGCCTTCCATAATTTATGGCTCTTTAGATGTCTGGTGGAATTTAAAACTATATGTACTCAACATAATGTTCAAAGTGAATTCATCATGGTCTGAAATCATCACATAGACATGTGTAATGCAGAATCCCATGTTTATTAGACAGTCTTTAAAAAAAATGTAGTATTGCTTTACTTTGCACAGTGTGTATCCAAGTGCTGGAAAAGAGGCAAACTAGGATTTTTTTGTATACAACTGTCCTTCAAGTTTATCTGGTATCATGCAGAGGAAAAGGTAAATGTTAACATACATATTTAGATGTATTGTTCATATCCACATAACAGCAGCTATCATCCAAAACAACACTCATACAAAGTTTTGTCCTGAGACAAATGGGTCACCTTTAAATAAGTGCTTAGTGAACGGTTAAACATTTTATTTTATCCCATCTGTCAGTTAAACAGTTTACCCAAAGCAGTTTTCAGGTCTACCTACCAAATGTTATGCCAAATAGTGTGACCCCCAAATCCTGTTAGAAATTGTCCATGAGTCACATACAAAACAACTCAAACACTATGTAATGTAGACATCTGCAATCTATAACTCAATTTTAATTAAAATTGTAAAGTGAAAAGAAAGTAAATGTACTGTACGCATCTAAGGGAAGCTACCAAAACTAGGAACAAACAAAAGTCTGGAACAAAATGCAAATGCTCATATTATTCATATGACATAATTTATGCTTTGATATAAAACATAGCATATTATTAGAGCTAGTGTGAACCTACACAGACGGTAACTTGACACATGTTCAGTCTCATCCAGTGTGCTACCATTTTCATGTGGCAACTTCTTTCTCAATGGGTGATATTTGAATTGCTGCAATAAATGGGCAAATATTATCAATTTGAACTGCAATATAAGAGGATGATCATTTTTGAGAACCTCACCCTTGTTGCAAACCAGATTTCCACATAACATGAGAAGAAATGTGAGAACGCAATGTGACAGAGAGGAGAAAATCTTCACATTACAGCCCCTCTACAACATTAGATAGGACTTGGCACAATTAAAATACCGTCTTCTCACCCTATGCGGCTCCTCATCCCTCCCTCAAACTCCAATTTCTTTTTATCTTCTTCACTTTGTCCCAGGAAGATGTTAACTGCTCTTTTTCTACTCGCTGGTGAGGAACAGCTTCAATTCCATATCTTGAGGAAGCTGTCCCAGGATCCTGTGCAGCACGCCATGCCATCTGCAGATACTCCGATACAGCTCACCCTGTTGTCGTGACCAGCAAGGGCTCCTGAGCCACAAAAAGCACATTAGAAGCGGGACAAAGTACCACTGGAAGTCATCAGGGCTTAAAGTTCCCTGTCAAGGTGCTGGTATTGTGTTGAGATGTACTTTTCTTTAAACACTCAACCTCAACCTACCTTATCCTAACCCTAACCCTAAACACTGAATACATTTCAAGCAGTGAAATTTACCTATATCCCCTGAATCACTCAGGTGCAGAACATCCCCTCCTAAGCACATCACATACATCTCCATGTATGTGATGTGCTTTAAAATCAGCTGTTCAATTTACTTTCTGATCTCTATTTTCCACCTGTACTCACCCACTCTTTCAGCTTTAAGCGAGTCCCAGATGTTAACGTTGAAGTCATCATAGCCTGCCAGTATCAGACGTCCAGACAGGGAGGGGGCCAGGGAGGTCACCCCACACATGATGCTGGAGTCCTGGTAGGTGATGAGTTCCTGGTCAGCCCGCAGGTCGTACAGCTTGCACGTGGCATCATCGGACCCAGTTATCACTGCGTTACCATTGGGGAAGAACTGAAGGAAAGAATATAAATTTATTTGAGCAAAAAAGTAACAGTTCAAAGGTTAAGTGGAAAGCCTTCACAAAGTCTTACCCCAATTGCGTTGATGTCACTCTCGTGGCCTCCAAAGGTCTGTCTACATGTGCTGTCCCTTATGTCCCAGACCTTGGCAGTGAAGTCACATGCCCCTGAGATGAAAAACTTGAAGTCTGGGGACACAGCCAGTGACATGCAGTCTCCCTGGTGTCCTGCAAAGACAGTCTTTTGGGTTCCTGTCTCAATATCCCATAGGATGCTAGAAGGAGAGACCAAAGAAACTTTTATTTCAAGTTTTCTACAGAAAGGAAAGTGACAACATACATGTACAGTACCAGTCAAAAGTTTGGACACAAAACCTTCTTTAGTGGGTTTCTTTATTGTTCAACATTGTATATTAATACGAAAAATATTGAAATGATGACACAAAAAATATGGAATTATATAGTAAAGAAAATCATAAGTAACCTGGAATATGTTTTTGATTTTTCAAAGTAGCCATCTTTGGCTTTCACGGTAGCTTTGCACACTCTTGACATTCTCTCGGTCAGTCCCACGTTAATTACGCGGAATGGTTTTAAACAATCTCAAAGGAGTTGCTAGAGTTCTCACTTGTTGACTTTTTTCCCTTCTCTCTTTGGTCCAACCATCTCCAAACCAAACCATCTCAACTGGATTTGGATCAAGTGATTGTGGAGGCCAGGTCATCTGACTCAGCACACCATCACTCTCCTTTTTGGACAAACAGCTCTTACATAACCCAGAGGTGTGTTTGGGGTCAAAAATTATGGTCTTATAAAGTACAAACCAAATTGCTGTGGTAGCTAGTGTCGGTCTGTTTTGACTAAGTCACCAACAGTGTCACCAGCAAAGCACTCTCACGCCATCACACCTCCTCCATGCTCCACAGGGGGAACCACACATTCAGGAACATTCACCGTCTTTACGTCTAACAAAGACACATCGATTAGAACCAAAAATGTCAAATTTAAAAAAATTTGTTTTCCACTGATTTAATGTCGATCCTTGTGTTTCTTGGCTTAAGCAAGTCTCTTCTGCTTGTTGTTCTTCTGTAATAATGGTTTCTTTGCCATAATTCAAGAATTAAGGCCTGACTCATGCAGTTATCTCTGAAAAGTGGATGTTAAAATTTGTCTGCCACGAGTTCCAAGAAGTAATTACGCAGGCTCTAATCTAAGGTAAATCGGTTCTCAATTCTCAAGCCAATTTCATTATAGTTTTTTTTGGTTTGATCACTGCAAGATACCTTTAAAGTTCTTGAGATTATTTGGATTGACCATTATTTCTGAAAGTGATGATGGACTGTATTTTCTTTTTACGTACCCACTCTTTACAGGGCAGTCTGTGAACTGAACACCATTCCAGCTGACTACTTTGTGAATCTGATGAGAGACTACCATGAGTGTGCCGAACTGTCATAAAAGCTGTTTAGCTACTTTGGACACTCTAAATATAAAATATATTCTGGGTTGTTTAGCACTTTTATGTTTAGAATCGTGTTCTTTAATAATTTGGATGTCTTCAGTATTAATGTACAACTTTAAACATAGCAAAATAAAAGTATTAAAATAAAAATAAAAAACACTCTGGAGGAGGAGGTGTGTCCAAACTATCTTCTTACCAAGTGCAGTCTCCAGAGCTGGTGATGATCTCACTGTCACTGATGAAACGGCAGCAGGACAAGTAGCCTGCATGACAGAAGAAAAATGTGTCAAGTCCAACGTCAGAACATCAGTGACTTCAAGAGATTATTCTGCCGCATGATCGTACCTGTGTGTGCTGCCAGCTCACGCATGACCTTGACATTCCCATCTTTGCCCTTTAGGTTGTAGATGGAGCACATGTTGTCCAGACCGCCACAAGCCACTAGGTTTCCAGAAGGTGCATAGGCACAAGTCATTACCCATGATGACTTGAGAGGGATGGCATTCACCTGGGGACACAGAGGACAGGTGAGGCATTTGTGTTCCAAGAATTGAATATGAATCTGCTGCACGCCACAAATGCCCCGAGCAGGAAAAAGCAATGCGTGCCTTAGAACTGTTCCTTGGTGAAGGTAAGTTAAACTGAGTAAATCAAAACCACACCCAAACAAACCTAGTGCAAAGCAGTTTTCAAGTTACATGTGTATTTTGGTGTGTTTAAGGGAGTAAATATATATTTATGATGCAGGGTTTTGAACATACTGTTAAAGCAGGTGTGTGTTTCAGGTGTAAATGCTTGAATGTACTGTAATTATGCTAAACTCCTCCTTTCTCTTTCCTACCTTGTTGGTGGTGATGCTGTCCCACACTATGAGTTTTCCATCTTGTGAGGCACTGACACACAGCCTGGTGGAGGTGACAATGACAGCGATTAAAACAGAATGAATGAGAGTGTTGGAGAAACATGACAAGTCTTGAAAGCGAAGAGTACTGAGAATTTAACAGCAGCTGTAGACAATGCTCAAATTCTTAGCTTTCCTAGCTCTCATTTTGTGTCAAATCTAATAGAAAATCATGAAATTGTGGTTGTGAGATAAATTTACAGGTATTTCTCAGTGTATAACAATATGTTGTGGTTGTTTACTTGGAGTCGGTGGCCCAGTGCATAGCGTAGATCTTGGCAAGGTGGCCCCTTAGCGTTTTCCTGGTCTTCATCTGGATGCGCCCCACCACACTGACCCCGCCTGCTGCCTCCTGCAGTGTGATGTCCTGCACCGCCTTACGACCTGCCTGTGGAGCAGAAGAAAACAACGGTGGTCACTGCTGCTATTGATCTGTGAATGTGTGAATTGTGGGTGGAGAAGATATGTCCCATGGTTTGAAGAATAAATCAAAAGGTCAGAAGCAAATTTATTAAAGATTGTATGGATTGGACTACTGACAGTGATCTGGTCTTTGAGACTGTCTGCCTCCTTTCGCAACTGCTCCATTTCACCCATGGCAATGGTTGTTAGGCACTGTCACTGACAGAGACTGGGAAAGATGTCAGGAAAGCTGATAATCCTAAAATTAAGAAGAAGAAAAAGAAGAGAGATAGAGAGACAATAAAAACAGAAATTAATTAACAAAAAATACTTCACGAAAATCCAGTAACAGCATTGCTTCACTAATGTTTCAGTACCTGAATAATCTTCACTCCTCTCTAGCTCCTGTCTCCAAGTAAGTGCTATTTTGCAAGTCAAACTGGGCCTCGTCTACTTTGCAAAGTTTCACAAACACTCAGGAGCACACACAGAAAGCCACAGGGTAGTTCTACACATGCATTCGCATTTGCATGCAAAGATACACAAACAAACACACGCAGACTGTATAAATATTCAAACATGACATTAACAGTGGAATTATTTGTTCTTCACATAATGTGACACTTGTTGCGAGTACACATCCTCACCCTGAATGTACACAAAAACCAGTATGTCCTGTAATAATGTCATCAGCTCTCAGCCAGTCACCTTTTAATTCAAGACACTGATAGGGGAGTTTGTGCCATTTAACACACTCCAGTGCACTGTCACCTAACGTTGATGGCTATTGAATTTGGTAATGTCATGATTAAATGAGCAATGTTTAGCAGTAGACCAATCACCTAATGGACAAACTCATACAGTGTGACAAATGTAATCAAGGTACAAGTCAAAAGGCACAGTCACGATCTCAAGCTGATTTTTACAGACACACAAGAGGAAAGCATGACACAAGCAGCACCAGATAACCAAGTTCAACCAAAAACACAGCCTTCCTTATACTGTACACAAGCAGATATTACAAATTCTCCTTTCTCGCTAAGCAATGAATTGTGATGCTATTTTCTTTTATCTTACCTTGAAAACTGAGGAAGGAATACTTGATCGTATTGTATGCCTCCCTGCAGCAATCTCTCTCTCTCTCTTTCACTATTTGAATGAGTATCCCTGTCAAAACACATGACCAAGTGGATTTGCCTCTAATTTGTTTGAAGTGAAAGGGAGAGGAAGGGAGTGAGGGAGGGAGTGACTCTGTAAAAGAAAGAGATTTGCTTTAATTGTTTTACCTGTGGGATCTATCTTTCATCCATCTATAAAGTGAATCAAAGATGGCCTGACACGTGTAAAGATGAAATTAAAAGTGCTGATTTATGGCCTTTATCGAAGTGCAGTGCTTCAAAACACCTCGGCAGCTTCAGCGTGGGTGAATTGCTTTAAACCGCTGATGACTGATGTCTGTAAAGTTGGTAACAGGGGATTTTAGGCCTTTGTTCCAGATGGGAAATTGCTTCAGTAATGAAGTGTTGTAATGAATGCTTGAGTGTTTTAGTCGTGCTATTACCCTTTTGCCATTCTGCCCCTGGGACCCTGCCATTGTTCCATGTGATTAAATGACTGTTAGGGGTTGCTAGATAGTGAAGTGCATTAACACAGCCGGAGAGCAGAGGAGGCAAATCGAGGGAGGGCAGGTGGGGGGTAAGAGGCGAGGCAGGAGAGTGAGTTTTAAATCCTACTGGCTGAGATTTTAAGGGAAGCCTTTTGAATCAAATCTGCTCTCATCCGATTACTGACTGCTCTTTGCATCTGGTTAAGAGATGGAGAAATGGTTGGGGTGAGGGTGTATAGTGGGATGAGAATGAGGGAGGGGGGAGAAAAGTGTTTTTGGTGGGACTGGGCCTATGAACTTGAGTCTGAGCACTAATCTGTATCAAGTCAAAGTCTTGGATTCTTGGTCTGGCTAATAAAACAAAATCATAATTGTATGTTGACTCTTGTTAATTTGATTTAAACAATGAGTTACACCTATTTCTGTTTGCAACACTGGCACAGCCAGCTAACTTTAAACAAAGATACTGTATCTAGTATTGTGTGAGGGTTGGAGAAATTGACTATATACATATACAATGCTGTGTGCCTATTATCTACATGTGTGATTACAACTTGCTGTTTACTCTGTGATAGCTAACTGTGTTTCTCCAGCTTTATTTTATATTATAGAGTTATGTGATGTTTTGTGTTGATTATCACATGTTTAATTCTCTGGAGTAGACAAAAATCAATGTTTCTATCTAGTTATCTGAGTTCTGTAATAGACTTTATTAAATCACATTATATATCAGTTATGTATCATCATATCACATACTGTAACTGAAGATTTTATCAGTGTTGCTCAACTTAGTATCTACCACCAAGACCTTTTCTCTCTTCTAAAAACTGCAGTTCGTGATTTTAGTAAATATTAGACATACGATTTAGTCACCTTCATCCTTAATTTTACAGCCCCAAATAAAACATATACAAAACAACTTTGCATAGTTTTATCAAGCAGGTTATGTCTGACATCACTAAGAATCAGACAACAAAAGGAATTAGTTTTTTATGCAGATTATCAGTCTGCACGAGAAAGCCAGAATTGTATGCTGATCCTATGCAAATCCTTCTTCACACAAATACACACAATGTCCATTACATGTGTGTCAGTATTGTTTTTGGATTAAATCTACATTTAAATAGATATTCTTTTAATGTATGTCCCGCATGCTGCAAGATCATGATTATATGTAATCATGTAGGTATAAGTGCGCTGCATTAAAAATACACAAGCAACCGTCCAACATGGGTATTAAAATGTTTTTGTATCCTAAAGATTTATTAAAAATAAATATCTTTCAGCCTTAAACATGATGAGCATGGTGAGCAGCATGACAACCTCACACACAGACTTCATCGCAAGTGTGTGAGCAGCAACATAGAGTATGATCATCCACTTACCAAGTAGGAGACTCCTCTCTCCTCAGTCTGTTTTGATAGATCTTCAGTCAAGCTTCCTCCAGTGGTCTCCCTCTGGTTGTTGTCATAAGTTTACTTAAGTGTTGCTATAGGTTCTTCTGCTTATTCACCTTTGATTTCACACACTGTGGGACATTCCTCCGTCACTCACTCTCTCCACTGCTCCTGTGAGGAACAGATGAGGATTGGAGGGATGAAGGGAGATCGGTGATGAGGGGATAAACCCTGGGATGGACAGAAAGAGGGGTGGGGGTGTGGTGGGTGGAGTGGAGTGGGGCTAAAAAAGAGACAGAAAGGGAGAGAAAACCAAACAAGGTGTAGAGCGTGGGTATGGGGTCACAAGACATGAGCTGGGGTCAAGCCGAATCAAAAACCGAGAGATGGAAATCAAGGAGGGGAGGGGGAAGAACATAAATAGAGGATCTGGAAACATTACTTTTTATGGTGCTGAGGTAGTCTTTAAAAGATGTATGACTGACAGGAGGGTTTGTGCTTTGTAAACCCAAGGTGATGCTAATATTAGGATGCTTACAGGGAAGAGGTGGAGATTGGCAGAGTCAGTATCTGGTGTGACTCAGTGGTAATATAAGAAATAATTGCTGGATTCTGGAGATACGTTTCTGTAGTTCATTCCTATGCAAATAGCATCAACAGGTTTGGATATAGATGTACAGTATACACAATATGTGCTATTATAATTGCAAATAGCACTACAGACTCCTTCCACTTTACTCTGAGGTCATTTTCTTTCTTTTTTGTGGTAATTTTCAACCTAATGTCATAAAATAAAGGCACTTTATTGTATTAAACTACCCTAAGGATCCCTCTGTTTGACCCAAATATTGATTTTGATTGGCTCAAAACCCTCTGGTGTAGCCCTACTAGAAAACAAACTCCTAAACTTAGAGCTTCCTCTTTTAATTGTTGCCCTTATCCACAAGAAAGTGTGTACCAACCTGCTGTTGCACATTACCTAACAAAGCAAATCACCTGCAGTTACGAAACAGCACAGCTCATGCTCACTGTCATGAGATGGTTCACTAAGCTTTGAGCTGGGCGAGGTGAAAATGAACACTGGAAAAGGGTCTCAATGTCATGGCTCTACTGCTTTATTGATCCACTGAAGATTATTACAATGATCCTTTGACATTGAGGCGAGTGAGTCAGTATTTATGTTTATTTTTTGTATAGTCCGCATCGTGTCTTCAAGACACCGTAATTTCCTTTGAGCAAATACAGTGTGACGAGCTGTTCAAATAAATCTTAACCTTGTATTTAAATGAATTTGCGATACTCACTTTTAAAAAAGTGAGTATTATTTTGTATATTGCTGATTTTTGTAGCTCTCAAATATGCTGGAGTGTGTGTAAATGAGATGAATCTGAGTTTGAATCCTCACAGGATACTGCTTTAGCTGACTGTGACTTTAGACCTAGAAAATAAAGTAAGTTTCCAACAAATGTCATGTTATTACTTTCCATGCAAATCTTCGAGGCTAAAGATTCAGACGATTAAACAACATCATTGAGCCACTGACATTGTAGATTATGGATTCATTGCATACTCTTCCGTGTATAGGCGAAAGAGATTTGTAATGTGTGCTTGTGTGTTGTGTATATTATGGGTTTATTCTATGACTCAGTGTGGATAAAATACTTTAAAAGTGTTGACCTCTGCTCACTGGAGAGCAGTAACGACAGAAGCAGACTGGCCATTTTGGCTGATTTGACCCGGGAATTACAGAAATGGAGTTGGGGCCGTGCAGGCTGTGAGATGGAACATAAAACGGAGAGAAAACCAAAAAGAGAAAAAGGATTTGTTAGCGGGCAGACACAGGCTAGGATAAGGACAGAATGAGGTGGAGAGAGAGTTATTATGGGTGACCATTTAAAGAACAGTGACATATTGTTCTTATTTCTACTATAAATTACTTTCCTACTCTACCGGTTTTACTATTTGTAGTTTAATTTATAACAAGCATTACTGTAGCGTTATTGCTTTTTGTAAACATAGCGAGGAGGAGTATATTTGGTAAAGTCTATAAAGCTTGTCACAGGTCATGGGATGGCAGTGGGTGAGAGGATTAGGGTGACTCAATTAAATTAGTTAGTTACAAACATTCAGAATTTTTATTCTCATTACTCCCCTTGTATCGTATCATCAATGTCACGTTGTGTTTAGATCCCTAACTGGTGTGAAGAATTATACAGAAAGAGCAGAAACGATCAGCAAACACTCAAAGAGTGGTATGCACCACAAATAGTTACACCAAGTTACACCGAGGGGAGAGTGACTACACACAGCAATGAGTTATAGTGGAAAGAGGATGGTTTATAGCTACACTGTCAGGCTGTTCCTAATTTCTGCTGATCATTTAAAATATGGGCACAAATGTCATGCCATTCTGCCATGTGTGTAATTAGAACAGCAGACAGCGTGGACCAAGGTGCTTAGTGAGAGGATTTCTTAGATGCATTATATGGACATAACATCTACTTTAATGCAGACGTTTATGGTATCGCATGGTTTCAGTATGTGACCAGGAGTGAAAAGGATAAAAGAAGGCTCCATTTAACAGGCCTGTTGACCCAATTCTGCCACAGTGGGGGATTATAACACGGGGGGAGTGAGAGTGTCAATATGGCCCATGAACAGAACTTTACTCTGTACCTAATGCAGAAGATGAAAACAGAGGAGGGGGCTGACAGGAGGCAATGGCTGTGATGGGAAGGATAAGATGAAGTGGGTGGTCTAGTGTCACTCCACTGGACGTAAATGATTAAATGATCTCTTGCTGGATTACTATTCCATATTCTAAATGGGTGATGTCTAAGCTCCATAAACAAATGCACTCATTTATGAGGGATTAACAGTAATCTCTCTATTTCTATCCTTTTTTCCCGCCGCACACCTCTCTCTCTCTCTCCATTACATCTTCCACCCCTCACTGCCCCAAACTTTACTTTGTGATTCTAATGAAACTACTTTTACAAGTTCCTACAGCTGCGTTGCTGTCTTATCAAATATCTTATCTTAAAAAGCAAAACATTTCTGTATTAATCAGCCACAGAGGTTGTGAGGTAATCGCTTAACAGATTACACAGCCTTGCTTTTACTTCTCTACCCTTTTTGGTCCTCTCTCTTGCTCTAATGCTGTTTCTGCTCCTCACTTGTCTGGATGTGGAACACAGGACACATGAGACATTAGTAAAAGTCACAATCATGACTTCTTTTATTTTCTTCAAAAGAAAAAAAGAAAGGACAGTGTTTTACATCACTTAAATTCATCACATAAATTAGAATTACAGTATATATACACATCCAAACTTTATAGAAAAAGGCAGCAAGATGAACATAGTATAAATTGAGAAATCGTGTTCTAAAACCAAAGAGGTGTTCATGGTTGGTGTAATGGGAGACAGCAAATAAAAATGTATTCCTGATTTGATTTGGCTCTCACAGCTCATCCTTGCGTCCTGTCACGCTGCCTCTCCCTCTGCTCTTCTCCTTTGGGGCTTGGCTCCGAGCGTTTCGGGTGGTGGTGGTGGAGCTGCCCTCCTCCTCCTCCTCGTCCTTTTTCACCACACTCTTTCCATCTGCAGCCCACAAGACCTCAGCCTCCTCTCGCTCCTGATGGACAGAGAAGGGAAGGTTAGAAAGTGACAGACGTCCTTATTGATTTCCATTGGCCACTAGGACATGCACAACATTGTAGGACTGCTTTATATCCCTGTACCTGCTAGAACATGATTCTGAAACCAGTAAATACACTGGTACTGTTCGTAAATGTATTATGTGATAAACCTAAAGGGCCTGTAATCACAGGCTGGGCCTTGGCAATGACAAAACATGAAAACAACCACAAATTTGCATTGCACTCTGTCTTCAGCTGGTCTTGTTATCTAACACCAGTGTCATGACATCAGCAACTGCACGTCTGCAGGCTGGACCTAAAAGGCTCATTGCTGTGTGTCATCTTAATACTCACCATGTCCCTGTAGAGCTTCTCCTTTGTGAACCACATGGCCAGTGCACAACGACGGCCAGATGTCACTGCAGTTACACCATGTGGATTTACTGGACCTGAGGAGAAGCCCACCAGTCTACCACAGCTGGGTTTTACTCTAGCCTAGACACGTGAAAGGGAAAAACCGCAAAAGGTCAAAACATCCAACATATATTCTGCAGAATCACAGAACACAGTGATCTCTCATATTAAAACCTGAATAGAAAGGTTGAATAGTCTCTTACTGTTACTGTTTTTGCATCCCTATTAGTGAAAAACAACTCTCCACCATCAAAGTTGTCATTGAGGTAGAGAACAGCACTGTGAGAAAAACAGATTTGAAGTTTTTAGTTACACTTATTCATAAAAGGGACTTTAATGGTCTGAGCCAGCTAGAGTTGTGGATTTGATGATATTCTCAATACACTATAAACAGCTAAGGAACATTAAATAAACATATTTGCAGTCATTTTGACATTTTTATTAAAATATAATTTTTAACTGAAAAAAAAAACTGTAATAACAAATCATTTTTCTCTCTGTTTCCTTCTACCTGAGGGAGATATTACAGACTGCATTACCAGTTACTGGGTGATACCTGAGATCCCTGTGTATGAACGCTGGTGGTTCCCTCCAGCACTGCTTGGTCTCTGGCTCAAGGAGAC